>JAOXYA010019737.1:0-13536 GCA_028565675.1 Sorex palustris | reverse complement strand
AATACCTCTATTGCAAACCACAACACCCTAAAGGAAAGAGAGAGCAAAATGGAATGTCCTGCCACAGAGGCGGGGCGGGGTGGGGGGATTGGGGGAGATGGGAGGGCTACTGGGTTCATTGGTGGTAGGGAATGGGCACTGGTGGAGGGATGGGTACTTGGTCATTGTATAACTTAAACCCAAACAAGAAAGTTTGTAAGTCTACAACTGTACCTCATGGTGTATTACTAATTTAAAAAAAAAAAAAACAAACACTAACCCAACAGAGCTGTATTCTTGAGACCAGATGGATAGCACAAGGGGCAGCGCACTTGCCTTAGACGCTTGAACAAAGTAGACACAAGTTGGGTCCCAGTCACCACACTGAGTCCCCTGAGCCTCCCAGGAGGGATCCCAAGGGTGGCCCAAAATCAAACAAAAAACCGACCACGTGGCTAAATGCAGAGGAAATAGCCTGCAGGAAAGCAAGAGCCATGATAGGGATCAGTGGACTGCAGAGAGGCCCCTGGAGGGACAACTATCCCTCCACAAGGCTGCCTAGCACCCCAGAGCCTGGGCCTGGGAACCCAGACCCCAGGTCCCAGAGCCTCAAGGCCCTGTTCGGGCTTGCCCCCTCCTGGTGTCAGTCCTGCCATCAGAGCCGCGCCCACAGCCTCTGGTACCCCAGTGTCCTGTGGGGTCAACCCCAACAGACTTCCACTCTGGAGAGAGAGCAGCGGCCGGTGCACAGCAAGGCTCAGGACAGGGCCAGGATTTCCCTCCCTGCTGAGCTTTACTACCCGAAAACAGGTCGGGAGCCAAGTATAGTTCTCCTCCAAATTGAAATTCCAGCAGGAAAGTGGTGAGGCTAAGCCCAGCCCTTCCCCCAGCCCCCAGTCCCAGCACACAAAGGACCGATCTAAAGCTTCAACCAACAGGAACACACACACAGGAAAGAGCACGTGATGCTGCCATCCCTGTTCAAATAGTTTGTCTTGTTTTTCTTTTTTTGCATAGAAAAAAACCAACACATTTGTGGCCTCATTAGCTAACTGACTGCTCACCCAGAGCTGGAATGTCCGAACAGAATCATGGCACCGGATTCGACAGGGTCAGGGCTGGGCTTGAGAAGTGGCCGCAGGGATAATTCCAGATTAGAGTCCATGCTGTTCATCAGGTCAGCAGAGAGAGAACAAGGGCAGGCTGTGGGGAGACATGTGCGGGCAGAGGGGGGGAGCTAAAGTGTCCTTCCTCTTTGCGGGGGGCACTCCTGGCTGTGCCTTGGGGGCCATGACACACCAAGACTCACCTGGGATCCCACAGCACACCTGCGCCCCAGCCTGGAGCATTCCTTCCCTAAGAGAAGCCGAGAAACCCCTGGCTAGAGCAGAAGCAGTGGAAGGCCGCAGGGACAGAAGCGGGACAGGAGTTAGAGCGACAGGTGCCTGCCTATGGGCGGACCAGGATCTGAGTGCCAGCAACATCATGGGGCGGGGTGGAGGAGGGGAGGAAGAGGAGGGGGAGGAGGATAGGGAGGAGGGAGGAGAAGGAAGAAGAGGAAGGGAGGATGAGGAAAGGAGGAGGAGGAAATTGAGAAGGAGGAGGAGAAGGAGGAGGGAGGAGGAGAAGGAGGAGGGAGGAGGAGAAGGAGGAGGGAGGAGGAGAGGAGGGAGGAGGAGGAGAGGAAGGAGGAGGAGAGGGAGGAGGAGGAAGGAGAAAGAGGAGGGGGGAGGAGGAAGGAGGAGGAAGAGGAGGAGAGGGAGGGAGGAGAAGGAGGAGAGAAAAGAGGGAGGAGGAGGAAGAGGAGGAAGGAGAGATGGAGAAGGAGGAGGAGGAAATAAGAAAGAGGAGGAGAGGGAGGAGGGAAGAGAGGAAGGAGGATGAGGGGGAGAAAGAGGAGGAGGAAGAGGGGAGAGGGAGGAGGGAGGAGGAGGAAGGAGGAGGAAGAAGAGGAGAGGGAGGAAGAATAGAACAGGGAGATGGAGAAGGAGGAGAAGGAGAGGGTGGAGGAGAGGGAGGAGGGAGGAGGAGAGGAAGGAGGATGAGGGGGAGAGGGAGAAGGAGGAAGGAGGAGGAAGAGGAGAGGGAGGAAGAATAGGACAGGGAGATGGAGAAGGAGGATGATGGGGAGATGAGAAGGAGGAGGAGGAGGAAGGAGGAGGGGAGAGAGAGGAGGGAGGAGGAAGAAGAGGAGGAGGGGGAGTTGGAGAAGGAAGAGGAGATGAGAAGGAGGAGGAGAGGGAGGAAGGAGAAGAGGAAGTAGGAGGGGGAGAGGGAAGAGGAGAAGGAGGAGGGGAGGAAGAGGAGGAGAGGGGAGAGGAGGAGAGGGAGGAGGAGAGGGAGGAGAGGAGGAGGACTGAAAAATAGTAATCACAACTAATGATTTACACAGGACTGTTTGAACACCAATGTTAATGTACCAACAATACAATTTTCAAACGGTTCAAGAACAATGAAAGTTAGAGAAAAGCAAAAGTCAAACCATGTGAAATGTATATAACCTCGCAAGTAAGCAAAGTTGCAGAAATTAAAATATTAGTGGTACAGAATGTACTTGACAACAACAACAAAAAAGGTTCTATTTCAGATCATTCCTGAAAGTTGGGATTACTCAATTAACGGGCTTGCACAAACACCCTCACCGTGCGGGCAAAGTAAGGTTGGATCTTCTACCTTGTGTCTTACGCCAAAAGGAATCGTTAAATAGACAAGCATGAAAATATAGCCGCAAATTCCAACGGCAACTTCTATAAACTTGGCTTCCAGAGAGCATTTGGAAGCAGGTCAGCCAGGCCAGAAACACTCCAGAAACAGCTTCGATGGATCTGACTGGAGCAGCCGCTGCTTTCTCAGCAAAACCACAGAATAAACAGGGGCAAGTTTCCAGCGACGAGAAAAGACGCGCTTCAATGCATCACACATCCAGGGGAACAGCCAGAGAAGACGGAATCCTTTTGTCTGCTTGGGCCACCCCTGCCCTGTGCTCTGGTGGTGCCTGGCGTTAGTGCCTCTGGGACCAACCTCCCCGGCCCCGAGCCCATTTCTCATCCAAGCTCAGACTTGGCGCTCCCCAGTGCAGGACACCTGGGCGCAGCCTCCCGGGAAGAAGGGGACACCCAGAGGAGTTTCCCCTCCGCCCTTCGCCTGTCGGCATGGGCAATTCTTCCAGGGAACAAACACTGAGCAGAAGGTCAGTGAGCACCATCAGGGACACGGAGACCAAAGTCAGAGTCGAGACTAAGCACACAGAGACGAAGCCGCAGGAAGGATAAAGAGTGAGATTTTGCCGCAGGAAGAGCAAGGGGCTGCCCAGAGATGGATGGATCTTTGCAGGCTCCCTACCAGCACTGGGGCAGGTTCAACCCTCCCTGGGCAGAGGCCAGCAGAATCGAGAGAGCCCGTTCCCATCTCCCGCACGCAGCGCTGAGCATTCGCACAGACTAACCAGGAGACAGAGCCAGGGAAAGCACAGCAGGAAACCACCAGGAGCTCAGGACCGACTCGGAAGTAGCCGATGAGGGTCGGAGAGACGCACCAATGCTGGGCATCTATCTGTTGTTTGACCAACGGGGCCCCGGTGCATCGCCAGGACAGACTCTGGAGCACGGGACTGAGGGTGCTCCCGGAGCACCCCTGGTGCTGACCCAAACACCAAAAATAAGAACAATAAAACTGATAAATGTGTCATAAGAAAATCATGACAAATGGAGAATTTGCAGCCAAAGATGCACAAATCACTTCTTGCGCGGAGTTTGCCAAAGTGAGCAGCCAAGTGTGACGTTCTTGGTGAAAGGCTGTTCCCAGTCACAGGGAGAGGCCGAGGGGAGAGGCCGCGGGGGGGAAGGCCACAGGAAAGGCCACAGGGAATGCCATGGGGAGAGGCCACAGGAAAGGCCACGGGGAAGGCCACGGGAGGGTGTTCCTGTGAACATCTCAGAACTGACCAACAGCCAGATGCCAGGCAACTGCTCCCAAAGAAAACAGACTCGTGCAGAGTGACGCGAGCCGCCACATGGCTCCCAAATGACGGCGAGGGGTCACGCTGTGTCCACGGGGAACTCCTCCCTGACAACGAAGAATACAAACAGGTCGCTGCAATCCTGAGCAGAATGACAAGGGGCTGGCGATACGGCCCCGTGCTTCTGCCCCAGATCACGATCCAGCCACCCATCCATCAGACACAACTGAAAAGCCGTGAGCGGTGCTGAGGGGAAAAGCCTCTGCAGTACGTGGTGAGGAAAGCGAACAGCGGCTGAGTTTTTTAGTGAACAATCCCTAAGTCTACCTACATAACGTGATTGTTACCAGAAAAGATGTTTTCCTCTTTTGGGGGGTGGGGGTGGTTGGACCACACCCAGCAGTGCTCAGGGCTTACTTCTGGCTCTGTGCTCAAGGATCACTCCTGGTACTAGGGGACCCTATGTGGCACGAGGGGTCAAACCAGAGTCAGCCGCTTTCAAAGCAAGCACCGTCCCCTGTGTACCAGTCTCTCTGGCCCTATTTCTGAAGTGGACGTACCCGGAGCCAGGGATGGAAGACAGGTCACACAAGGCTGCACTTTACCACGAGGAAACCAGACCAGTAACTGCAGTGAATTATCTCCATCTTTGGCATTTTATTTTCATACCACAGCAGGTAGGGCGTTTGCCTTGCATGCAGCAGACCCGGGTTCGATTCCTCTGCCCCACTCAGAGAGCCTGGCAAGCTACCAAGAGTATCCCGCATGGCAGAGCCTGGCAAGCTCCCCGTGGTGGCCTATTCGATATGCCAAACACAGTAACAACAAGTCTCACAATGGAGACGTTACTGGTGCCTGCTCGAGCAAGTTGATGAACAACGGGAGGACTGTGCTACAGTGCTAAATAGCTCACACTATATATACCCAGCTTTTAAATTTTTTAATTTGTAATTTTTAATAAAAATGAGAGGGGTTGGAGAGATAGCACAATGGGTCGGGTGCCTGCCTTGCACACGGCTGACCCGAGTTCCGTCCCCAGGAGTCCCCAAGTACCACCAAGTGATCCCTGAGCTCATAGCTAGGAGTAAGTCCTGAGCACCGCCAGGTACGACCCCCACCACCACCACCCAAAAAAGTAAAAAGGTTCTGAAATATTTTTAACATTGAGGTGAGCTCAGAGCATGTTCATAACTGGGGGGAAAAATAGCAGTTATTGGGCTGCAGAGTTAGTGCAGCAGGTAGGGCAGACGATCAGGTTCGATCCCCAGCATCCCAGATGGTCCCCCGAGCACTACCAAGAGTGATCTCTGCATGCAGAGCCAGGAGTAAACCCTGAGCACCAGCGGGTGTGGCCTTAAAAACAAAACAAAACAAAACAAAACAAGGGTACTTGCCTTGCATATGGTTGACCGAGGTTGGACTCCTGGCTCCTCATAAGGTTCCCCAAGCCGACCAGGAGTGAGCCTTGAGCATAGAGCCAAGAGTAAGCCCTGAGCACAGTTGGATGTGCCCCCATACAAAAAATAAATAAATAAAACAAAACAAATTGCTTTATTGCTGAAGTGGCCCAAGGGCATGAGGACCACATTGCTTTGAGATACAAATACTGAGCTCTTAGAAGTTAAGACTGTGGCATCAGCCAGATGCAAAAACTGAGGCAACATCCCAGACAAAGATGGAGCCCTTAAAATAGGAGAACTTCAAAAGAAGTCTATCAAGATAAGAAGAGGAAAGAACCATGCAGAGTCCTAGGCCTTTCCCCATGACAACCCAGATTGCCTTCTTGTACTCAGAGAACTCCAGATCTGGAAGCAGCCTGACTGCAGATTCAACTGTCTGGGGCCCACTCTCCACCTGGAGTAAGGCCACATCTCAATGTGAGACGTGTTCTCTTGACCTTTTCCCTCTGGAGAGGCCCGTGATTGTCTCTTGAAGATGTATCTCTCTCTCTTTCTCTCCTCTCCCTTTTCTCTAAAAAAATTTTCCTTAAACAAAACTATTCTACTTCATTAAAAATAAATTAATTCTCACAGTTAAAAAAAAATTTTAAAAAAGCAGGATCCAGAAAGGCGCTGGGAAGGATCGGCGGAGGAACAAGCAGACGAGCAAACGTCAACTTCCTTTCTCCAGGGTCACGAAGAGCAACGCATTATGCTGCTTCCTTGTGCTGGCTGTTGATGTCCTTTCTTCCAAGCCGACCACTTCCGTGGGCTACCAGGAACAGCTTCATGAATACACCGGCCTCAGATCAGCAGAGTCAGAGAGCCGGACGGGGCCGGGGCACAGTCACAGGAGTTTGGGGCCAGCGCAACAGCAAGAGGTCACGAGCTGACACATGCTTTCATGGGGGAGACACGCTTGGTCCCCAGCACTACCAGGCAGACCCCGAGCACTGCACTGGGAATGGTCCCCGAGTACCGCAGGGTGTGGCCTCCAGACAGAACCAGCAACAGCAGTAACTCCGTAAAAGTGAAGAGAGTGTTGAGAGGATCATTCTGAGAGTTGGGGTGCTGGCCTGGCCCGTGGCCACAAACTGTGGTCCAATCCCCAGCCCCCCAGATGGTCCCCTGGGCCCTGCCAGGAGTGATTCCTGAGCACAGAGTCAGGAGTCAGCCCTGAGCACTGCTGTTGGGGGTGGCTCAGAGAACAAAAACAAAAATTCATCCTGGGGGCCGGAGCAATAGCACAGCAGGGAGGGCACTTGCCTTGCACGTGGCTGACCCGGGTTTGATTTCTCAGCATCCCCTAGGAAACATAGGCAGCACCCGAGGCTGCAGGACTCCTCCAGGAAGCAGCTTCCTGAGCTCAAAGCCTTCGACTGCTCAGACGTGGCCCACCCCCCTCCTGATCAGACGCGGCCCACCCCCACTGCCGGCAGCATGCTTTGAAACCTAAAGTCAGTCCACACAGTTGGGAGCCACAACCACAGACTTGGGGACCCCATCCCCCCAACCCCAGTTTGTAGAATGGGCAAAGCCTGTCCAAAGCAGAGGGTCCGTCACCCTCTAGGGTGCCACGGTGACCTCTGATGGCCCTCCCATCCCCCACAGGATCAGCGTGCGAAAGGGGGGGGAGGGCCACTGAGACCCCCAGATGGGCCGGCCCAGCCCCCCTTCAGCAGGACACGTGATGACAAGCTCTCTAGGTGGCTCCCGGCCCTGCTCTCTGGTGCCCCTTGTAGATGGCAGAAGCTTCCGGCTCTCTGGAATGAGCTTCAGCTCCAGGAGCACCTCACCCTGAGAAGGGCTGGGTCACGCGCACAGCCTGGGGACAGAAGAGGCCAAGGACCAGCAGCCACACCTCAGGGAGGAGCCCAGTGTGTCCAGCCGGCCCCTGTAGGACCCCTTCGGGGCCACCCGTCCTGTCTCTGCAGCTCTGGACAGTAAGCGGTTCCCAGATCACTGCCCCAGCACATGGCCCTTTGCACACGGCCCCCAGACACTGCCCCGGTACAGGGCCCTTTGCACACAGCTCCAGAACACTGCCCCAGAACATGACCCTTTGCACACGGCCCCTGAACACTTCCCTGGTGCAAGGCCCCAGCACACTGCTCCCTGTACAGCCCTTTGCCCCTGGTGCCAATGCGAGACCCTTCTCCGTGGACCCAGCACACAGCCCTCTTTGCTGCCACAGCTGTTCCGGCTCCAGACCCTTTGGGGCTCAACTGGACTGACCCTCGGAAGAGTCGGCGGGCTCGGCACTCGGGCATGCCACGGGGGTGCCCAGGGGCTGGGGAGTGGGGAGAAGCCCCAGAAGTCGCGCCCGGGCATGGTGGAACGGCATGGCCGGGCATGGTGGCACGGCAGCACCATCAGTCCCTGAAAATCCCAGGCTGGACGCACCAGTGTGGACTTGGCGGCCCTGCTGCCCCACTGAGAGGCCCCAGTGGCCACTGTAGCCAGGGAGGCGCGGTGAGAACGCCAGGCCCAGACAGCGGACACAGCCACAGGAAGGACAGGGCAGCTGGAAGGCAGGACAAAAAGGGGCTGGCCCGTGCTGAGCTGCTCCCTGTACCACAGAGCCCCCCTGAGCACTGCTGGGGAAGACCTCTGAGCACCACCGGAAGATAATGTTTTCCCAAGTGCCCCGGGGTAGGACAGAGTGACAGCACAGCAGGGAAGGTGTCTGCCTGGCGCGTGGCTGACCTAGCAGCCCACATGGTCCCCTGACCCCGCCAGGAGTGGACCCTGAGAACAGAGCCAGTTAGGCCCTGAGCACTGCTAGCTAGGAGTCCTCACCCATCCAAGCAAAGAGGATGAGGGGCTGGAGTGATAGCACAGCAGGTAGGGCGTTTGCCTTGCATCCCATATGGTCCCCTGAGCACCGCCAGGAGTAATAAATACCTGAGTTCATGAACCAGGAGTAACCCCTGTGCATCGCGCCGGGTGTGACCCAAAAAAGAAAAAAGAAAAGAAAAGAGGATGAACCGGGGCTGGGGGCGTTTGCTTAGTAGTGACTCCAGGAAGGAAGGGAGGGGAGGGAGGGGGCGCCTGGGTCACTGTGTGTACCGATGATGTCACCTGTACACAGCATAAAGGAAATCGACTGATGGGCAGACAATGAAATAGAAACAAACCCACAAACCCGTGCCATTGATAAGAAGTGACATCACCTGAAGAGAACTGGAAAAAAAGGGACTGAGGGAACGTGGGCGGGGCGGGGCACATCTGGGGATGCTGGGTGAGGGCCCTGACTGCCCAGGGGGCCCTGGTGGTGCCAGTTCCTCAGACCAGGCTCCCAGGAAGCAGCTGCAGCCCGTAGCCCAAAGCCTGTTCTCTCTCTCTCTCTCTCTCTCTCTCTCTCTCTCTCTCTCTCTCTCTCTCTCTCTCTCTTTCTCTCTCTCTGCGAGGTGACACAGCTCAGAGTGCGGAGGAAGAGAGGGAAGAGCCTGCAGCCCTCGGGTTCCACCCAACTTGCCCATTCTTAGTCCTCGGCCGTTTCCCAGGAGGGGGCCGGGGATGCTGCGAACCCAGGCCTCTGCACACCAGGCAAGTGCTTTATTTTGTTTTTAATGAACTTATTTCTTTTATTTCTTTTTTTTATTGAGTCCCGTGAGATACACAGTTACAAAGCTGCTCATGGCTTTCACTCATACAGTGTTCCAACCCCCGCGCCCCCCACCCCCACAGTGTCCCCGGGTTCCCTCCCCGCACCCTGACCCCAGCCTATCAATGGCAGGCGCTTCTCTCTCTGTCTCTGTCTCTGTCTCTGTCTCTGTCTCTGTTTCTCTCTCTCTCTCTCTCTCTCTGTGCATCTGTGTGCACATCTGTGTGCATGTCTGTGTGTGTGAACCATCGCACGTGTTTTACTTTACCCCTGAGGCACACCCCTGACCCCCTCTTACGGGCCCAGCAGGGCCTCCCGCGTGGGCGTCCCACCTGCTGTCTCCACCTCCCCCTGGCGGGAACTGACCCAGAACATGAGGGCTGCAGACACACATTACCCAGAGCCCGAGCGGGCTGCCTTCCTCTCGGCAAGTCTTCCTCTACACCAACCCCATTTCTGAGAGGGGCTCAACGTGGGAGCAGAGCCTGGGGGTGAGACGGGGCCGTCCGGGAGTAGCCGAATCCCCCAGTGGCCTCCCTGGGCGAGGGGAGCTTCCGGATGCCCCCAGGCACCTGCACCCCATGTCTGGGGGGAAGGGGAATCCCACCTGTGCAGAAGCTTGAGGCACCCCCAGCCCCGGGCTCCCCCGGGCTTCCCCCAGGCTCCCCGGGGATTTGGGGCATCCCCCCATCCCAGGCTCCCCCTGTACCTCACCTCCGACTCCCCCAACTCTCACCAGCCCCACAGGCCGCCCCCCCACCTCCCTATCCCCAGCCCACGCACGCCCCCTGGAAGGTTCTGGAGCTGAGTGGGCCGGGCTCCCACACCTTCTGGACGCTGGCTCAGGTGGCCCCGGGAGGGTGCGGCCAGGCCTTCCCCACAGCTCTGGAAACTGTTTTGAAACACCGCAGCCCCAGGAAACTGCGCCTGACGCCTGACACCCGCCAGCCAACATCTTGCATCACCCAGACACCCTCAGCCCACTCGCAGGGCATGTGCGCTCTGATCCACGTGTCCCCAGGGCTGACCATCAGGCAGGCGAAAGCCACGCACAGGGCCTCAGGGCCCTCCTGGGAAGGGGACGCTGGCTCCCTGGACTCCACACCTGCGACCCTCCCCTGGCAGGCCCACCGGGTCCTTCTGAAGGTCATGCCCTCACTGCCTTCATTACAAGGGGCACGGGGAGAGTGGGGTGGGAACACTTCCGGCAGTGCTCAGGGGAACTCCCGGCTCTGTGCTCAGGACTCACTCCCGGCTCAGTGCTCAGGGCTCACTCCCGGCTCTGTGCTCGGGGCTCACTCCCGGCAGTGGTCTGGATCTAGCCCAGGTTGGCCACATGGAAGTAGGCGTTACTCTTCGACCCTCTGCATCATTCTTAACTGAACAGCAGGTGCCTGCCCTTGTCTCCGAAAATGTGCGACTAATCTGGAACCTCCCATGGGCACTGCCTGTGTGTCTTCCAGGCCTGGCTCCCATCACAGCACAGAGAGAGAGACACACACAGAGAGAGAGAGAGAGAGGAGAGGGGAGAGAGAGGGAGGGAGAGAGGGAGGGAGGAAGAGCGACATCGAGAGGGAGAGGGAGAGAGATGCTGGCTGTTTGCTTGATGGGGAGTCAGAGGAATGTGAAGGCGGGAACCACATTTGTCCTTCTGTTCCTTAAAATTCCCTTCCAAGACAGCCCAAAGGGCTGAAGTGTGGTTTTGCATGAGGGTTTGATCAGCGCCACCCCCCCACACACACACACACACATACACACCAGCACTGATGGATGCAGCCCCCAAAAAAGAAACAAAAATTCAATAAAATGGAATAAGACCCATTCAGGGGCCGAGGGCGAATCCCGCGGGTAAGGCACTTTCCTCAAATGCAGCCAAGCCGGTTCGATCCTTGGCACCCTATCGCTTCCCAAACCCTACCAGGAGTGATCCCTGAACTCCAAGCCAGGGTGAGTCCTGAGCACTGGCAGGTGTGTCCCCCAAAACAAAAATAAATCAAATTAAAATCATCCCGAAGTACCAGCACTCCACCCTGACTTCGCCCCCGAGCCAGCACTCACGGGAGCACACGCCTCCACGTCCATCAGTTAAACTCCACCTTCAACTGTCTTCAATTCAGCACCACGGTTTAAAAATAGTCTCAGGGCCGTGCAGTGATGAGACACATGGAACCTCATGGGATAGGGGTGGTGCTGGCTTTTGACCTCCCACACCCCAGTGAGACCCCCAAGTCACCGCCCACTAACAGTCCTGCCAGCTATTGATCAAGCTGCTTAATGGCCATGATCCCAGAGACACACAAGCAAAACTCAGAACCCAGCAGCTTTTGGCAGAAATCCCTCCAGATTTAATTATTAAGATTTCAGAATTCCAAAATTCTGACTAGCATCAGATGCCAGTCAGAATCAGCAATAGAAAACAAATGGTCTAATGTTGCCTTTTCGGCAGGTCTGAGTGTTGGGGGAAAATTCCAAATAATAATGGTGGGTCTGGTGTCAAAATATTGAATGTAATCAAAGTAGAGAGAGAGAGAGAGAAATGTGGAAACCATCTGCCACACAGGTAGGGGGAGAGGGTGGGATGGGTGGGGGGATACTGGGGGTTTTGGTGGTGGAAAATGTGCACTGGTGAAGAGACAGGTGTTTCATCATTGTATGACCGAGACTTAAACCCGAAAGCTTTGTAACTGTTCTCACGGTGATTCAATAAATAAATTTACCAAAAAAATATTAAAAAATAAATAAAAATAGTCTCCAGGCCAGAGGATAGTCCAGCGGGGAGTGTATTCACCTTGCATGCGGCCGACCCAGCCTGATCCCCGGCATCCCATGTGGTCCCCAGAGCACCGCCAGAAGTGATCTCTGAGCACAGAGCCAGGAGTATCCCGGAGTACTGCCACATGTGGCCCCCAGACAAAAACCATCAAAATCAGATCAAAATAGTCTTTCACATTTTTCCATGTGCCCATGATCTGGATGGCATCAAGGGCAAGGGAACAACCTGTGGCTGCTTCTTAAAACCAGACTTTATAGGGTTGGGGAGATGGTTCAAAGGAGTGAGGCCCAGTGCCCAGAGCCACGGGACAGTGGGGTGGGCATCTGCCTCGCATATGGCTGCCCAGGGAGAATCCCCAGCACTCCATATGGTCCCCAGAACACCGCCAGGAGGACTCCCTGAGCTCAGAGCCAGGAGTAGCCCCTGAGCACCATTGCGTGAGGCTCCAAACAAACAAACAAACAAACACAGAGCACAAGATCCACGTGCAGGACCCTGGTCAGTCTGAGCCCTGCTAGGAGTGACCCCAAGCTCAGAGCTCAGAGCGGCCCCCAAACATGACCAGGAATGGCCCTAAAACCCACAAAGGGAGAAAAGGTCTGCCTTTAGCTAAGGGGACACGGGCGTCAGCCCCACGGTCAGCCGCCCACGCCCCACCCCACCCCCTCCAGGAAGGCTTCCCAACTGCTCTAATTACTCACGTTTTCTCGCTTCACATATTTTAACAACTTTGTTACATGCTTCTCATTTCCTTTAATTAAAAGGGTTTATATATTGTTCTGCATATGGAACTGTTTTGACTTAACTCTGAGAAATCTGGGAATGGCTGTCATTGAGAATTTCTGTCGTCGTTCCCCCCCCCACCCCCCCACCCCACCTTCAAAGTCATTCTCAAAAAATTTCTGGGCTGGAACGATAGCCCAGCGAGTGGGGCGCTTGCCTTGCAAGTAGCCAACTGGGTTTGATCCCTGGCAACCTACATGGTCCCCTGAGGACCACCAGGCATAATTCCTGAGCACAGAGCCAGGGATAACCCCTGAATATTGTCTGTTGTGGCCCCAAATAAAAATAAAGTAAAATAAATGTTCAGGATATAGTATCACATAGACCCTAGTCTCTAAGTTAGGCTGATACTTGTTTATTATTTTGGTTTTGAGGTTACACCCAGCAATGCTCAGTGCTCTGTGCTCAGGAATTACTCCTGCAGGGCTCAGGGAACCATCTGGAATGCTGGGGATCAAGCCCGGGTCAGCCATATGCAAGGCAAGTGCCCACCCCACTGTACTATCATTCCAGCCCCTACGTTAACACATTTCACTGTCATTGTCACTGTCCTCCCATTGTTCATTGATTTTGCTTGAGCGGGCACAGTAACATTAGAGACTTGTTACTGTGTTTGGCATATCGAACACGTCATGGGTAGCTTGCCAGGTTTTGCTGTGCGGGCGAGATACTCTCGGTAGCTTGCCGGGCTCTCTGAGAGGGGCAGAGGACTCGAACTCGGGTCGGCCATGTCGGCCGCGTGCGAGGCAAACACCCTACCCACTGTGCTATCGCTCCAGCCCCAAGTTAACACGTTTAATAAATATATTTAAAGCAACTACATCCCTGCTTAGAACTAGTGAATAAACATCGGAGAAAGAGAGAGAGGGAGGGGGAGAGGGAGAGAGAGAAGGAGAGAGGGAGGGAGGGAGAAAAAGAAAGAAGGAGGGAGGGAGGGAGGGAGGGAGGGAGGGAGGGAGGGAGGGAGGGAGGAAGAATGCACGCGCGTTCCCACTCC
>JAOXYA010019730.1:0-13537 GCA_028565675.1 Sorex palustris | reverse complement strand
GAGGAATCGAACTCGGGTCGGCCATGTTGGCTGCGTGCAAGGCAAACGCCCTACCGCTGTGCTGTCGCAGCCGGCATCACCCAATTTAAAATTTTTAAATTCCTGGAGTAACATCTCATATCTAGACTACTGATATACCAGGAGAAGCACACCACATTGGATGGGGTGTAAAGTAGAAGGTAATCAATCTCAATTAAAAAATATATATATTAGCATACAAGGCTCAACCCGGGTAACAATATGTTAGTAATCTCTTATAAAAGGACTTAATGGCTCCAGGGTGAGATACAACAATCTTCATACTTTCCTCTAAGGAAATGTTTGGGATCATTTGTAGCAATTTTTTCATGACAAGCAAATAAATACAAAGTAAGTAAGTAAAGTAAAAGTAAAGACTCTCCCATTGTTCCTTGATTTGCTCCAGCGGGCCCAGTAACTCTCCATTGGAGACTTTGTTGTTACTGTGTTTGGCATATCCAATACGTCTCGGGGAGCTTGCCAGGCTCTGATAGCACAGCGGGTAGGGTGTTTGCCTTGCACGCAGCCAAATACAAAGTAAAGACAAAAATTGAATACAAAATCAATTATTTAGGGCCTGCTTTGGGGGCAGGCTTGGCTGGTGGTGGGAAAATTTGACATGGTGATGGAAAGGTGTAACAGTCATGGGATTGGTGTTTAAATATTGAATGTAATAAATTATTGAGAACTGTTAAAAATATAAACATGCATGTGGAGGGATTGGAAAATGTGAGTTGTCGGTGGGCTCTCCAGACGGCTCTCTCTCTCCACCCACATTCGGTGCTCTTGTGCTGCTGTGTATGGACCAGATTGGGATGGCTCCTCCTTTACTCACTGCTTTTGTGTGTGCCACTGTGCTCTCTTTTGTCTCTCTATTTCTGACTCTGTCTCTGTAGTCTTTCCTCTGGTTTCTTCCAATCTCTCTCTCTCTCTCTGGAGCCCGGCCCACTCTCACTTCTGACTCTGTCCCCTGGTTTCTGATTCTGACCCCCTCCGTTCTTACAGTCTTAGTTTATTTAGTAATCACATAGGGTGGTGACACAAAGGTGGGTCAAACATTAACAAATCAACAAAGAGGGGTAAGACCACTCCTCCAGGAGATTAACTCAAGGACAAAATTAACACAAGGACAAAAGGACAGGATCCCATCCAGGGTGTGTCGCTTTCTTCTTTTCCTCAGATATAATCCACTCAAATAGTTCTAGTAAATTTGCTTCTGATATTTCTAGCAATGTCATTCTGTATGAGCACAGTAAGAGATATATCAATTTAAAGTTTGGTTCTTCCTGAGAACATCTCACTATATATTCCAGACCACAGTCCTCAGGTTAGGTTAGTCTTCCTAACCCCAGCAGGGTCCTAGTCTCATCTTTACTTTTGGATCATGACAGCATTTGTCTATGATTATGCTCTCAACTTATAGTTGAGTATTTTGGCACTTTGGCCTGGCCCATTTCAATGCCAGAGTAGCTCACAGCTTGCCCTGGGTCCATTCAGTCTCTCGTCGGGACCCTGCTTTTGGGGTGCAAGGAACTAGGGGCAACTGAGTTGAGAAAGCAGATGCCTAGGAGTAAATCTTATTGGAGTCAATCAACTCCCAAGTTACAAAGCATAACATTAACTGTCTTTTTGTGTCCATACAGAAAGGACATTGCTTTAAAGTAAAATAAGTTCCCTGAGGCAAGTCTAAAAGAACAAACCCAATGTTATCATACAGTGAACAACTTTATAAAATAAAATAAAAATTTTAAAAAGAGTTATCAATAAATTTGGGTTGACATGGACACGCTTTCAAAGGACAGCAGAACTTGTTAAGGTCTTTACTGTACTCCTGCACTTGTAAGTCTGTGAGAGGAGGACATCGTGCCCCAGCATACAGTGGGAAGCATGGATGTGTGACTAAGAGCACAGTGGGTAAGGGAAAAGGATCCGGTGAGAAAAGGTATCAGGGTAAGAATCCAAAGCAAGAGGAAGATGGAGGAAGCAGATATTCCTGGAGATTTGGGTGAGGTGGATGAACAAAATATATATGGTAGGAGTTGATTCTAGGGGCTATAGGCAACCAGTCTACCTGGTCACACAGGGACATCTACCTAATCAAGCAAGCTGAAAGTAAACCTCTCACTTCAACTCAGTTATGTAGAATACCTAGTCCCTTATGAAAGAGGCTACCAAGGCAGATGCACAGGTGCATAGGAACCCACTGCTGTTTCATGTTTTATTGCCACTCTAGAATTTTTTCTTTGTCTTAAAGTGAGGAACTACTTTGTTTTAAAGTGAGGGCTGGAGTGATAGCACCGTGGCTGACCCAGATTCGATTCCTCTGTTCCTCTCGAAGAGCCTGGCAAGCTATCGAGAGTATCTCCCCTGCATGGCAAGGCCTGGCAACCTCCCTGTGACGTATTTGATATGCCAAAAACAGTAACAAAAAGTCTCACAATGGAGACGTTACTGGTGCCTGCTTCAGCAAATCGATGAACAATGGGAGGACAGTGCTACAGTGCTACTAAAGAATTGAAGTAATTTTACAATTGCAGAGCGACTTCACCAATCCCTCCTCCAGTGTTTCAAGATAGCTTCATCATTACCTCATAGTCCCTTTGGCCTCCCACACCCTCAGTTCCCAGTTCTTGAGATTTTGAGGCCAGTGCTGAGTCTGCTCCTATTGCCATTTTAACAATGAGGAAAAGAAAGGTGAGTCAGAGTAGCAGCCTAGGTGGCTCAGGCTTCTCAGCCCAGTTTTCAGAGACTATGCATGAAACCACATGTTCCTATCTTCACAACTTTACCTGTCAGGGATGGAAAGTGGAAGTTCACTGCAGTAACCTCCACGATCCAGCTTGTTTTTGAAGAGCCAAATTGGGACTAGTCCCTCCAATGCAGCATTTAGTAAGGGCCTGCAGAGAAATGGGGGAGCTTGGCACTTCCTATGGAGAAGGTGGCAATCCAGATGCAACATTAGACCAAGAAGGGGCTACCTGGTCCTTCGCCTATTTGAGGCTATTTCTTTCTGAGTTTTTCTTCGGCTGTTAATAGGACTGTCTGTCCCCAACACAGAGTCTTACATGAATGCTAAAGGTCAGCAGTCAACAGCCCCTTAGAGTCATAAGAGGGAAGGGATTCCGGTTTACTGACATCTTCCCTCCTGGCTCTTCTTTCCTTTGCAGTCAAAGCACTGGCTCAGGCTGAGATTCAAAGGGGCTTTGGAATGCCAAGAGAGGCTAGAAAGAAGAGCTGAACCTAACCCTGGAGCCTAAGAGGCTAGTGTATAAGAGTAGAAAAACCCAAGATTCAGAGTGAGATATAACTCACGAGCATGTCCAACTTGGGCCATGCTGCATGAATGTTGCTTACCTGTCCAAGCCCCCATTGCTCACCTGCAGACCATAACAGCTATGCCCGACACCCAGTGCCAGTGTCACCTCAAGCTTCTGCCAGGATCTCAGTTTCTCTCAGGTGTCTTCTGGCCTCAGCTTCCTGCCCTGGACATCTTCCCCTCCGCCCCATTCCTCACCTCCCCATACCCCCAATGCCTGTTTTATGTTCCCAACAGATCACAGTTCCCAAGCTCTCTACTAGTTTAGACAAACTTCAACCAAATGAGAATAGTGGGAGATATGAGGGGCAAAACTAAGTATTTCTGAGCCAGTCCCCACTTCCCCTCTGTTTGGGGGTTTGGATGATCCATGGCAATGACTGCCATTCAAGGTGTTGGCTTCTAAAGGACAGGCCTTCCCTCATGATCCCAGTTTTTCCTGAATAGTCCCCTCCATGTGTATTTTTCCCATCTGGGAGGTGCTGAGGACATTCCTCATTCCCGTAGGCCTGCTTGCTCTTAAGAGGTCCTGCTGCTATTGGCATCGATCTCTGAGTTGTTTCATTTTCTGTTTGCTTTCTCAGTCTCTTCATCATCTGTGCAACCTTTCCCCTGAACTAAACTCCCACTGCACTTGAAATACCTAGATCAGGTTCCATTTTTCCCCTTCTTAACATCTTGATCCCCTCTCGGAGAGCCCGGCAAACTACCGAGAGTATTCGATATACCAGACACAGTAACAACAAAGACTCCAATGGAGATATTACTGGGCCCGCTCGAGCAAATCGATGATCAACGGGAGGGAAAAACATCTTGATCATTACTGTTTTTCAACACAGTAGCCACAAAATTGTGTCAAAACCCACTTGGGTCATTTCATTCTGCTCAGACATTATCATAATTTTCCATCTCACACAAACTACAATCCAGAGATCTCTTGTGAGTTAATATAGACATAATTGCCATAGTACAAACTGCTAATATCCTGATGATCTCGCTCCCTTTCTCTTCCTTCTCTTTCTCTTCTCTAGTTTCCTCTTGCTACACCTTATCTGATCTCCTGGCTATATTACCAATGTGCCAGACATTTGCCTTGGAGCATCTGCATTTGCTGGAGGATGGCTTCTTTCTTCATATATATATATACCTAGTGGTTCCCTCATTTCCTCAGATCTCTACCCCAACATCAAATCAGAGAGCTCTTTCCTGACCTCACTGCATGAAGCAGCACTTCCAGGTCTGCCACAACTCCTTCCCACCCTGGAATAACCTTGCTTCATTCATCATAGGAGACTAGCTCTGCTTACTCCCCCCACCTCCCACACCCCATATATGTGAAGTTGATGAGCTGCTTCTAGAAAAGGCAATATAGTCAATATCTTAGCTTTCATAGGCCACGGGGTCTTGAGCACAGCTTATTCCCACTATAATTATGAACAAAAGCAGCCACAGACAAAATGTAATGAGAGGGCTTGCATTTCCATCCAACATTTGTTAGAAAAACAGGAAGAAGGCTGTATTGTGCTTCTAGGAGACTGTTTACTGCCTTTTCCCTAGATCAATTAAAGCTCAACCTTTTTTCTATTCTCTTTACCATTATATTCTGAATGTCTGAGGTTAAAAACATACAAAACAGAGAATGGCTGCATAAATAAACCTACAGACTGACATTAATAAAGATAGTCATTATTTTTCCTGCTAGTACCCTTCAAAGTAATGAAAGTACAAAAGCTGCCAGCTGAATATGATGCTCTAGAAACACAATTGGATTTATGGGGTGGGCATCAGCTGCTCAGGATTCCCCAACATCTATAACAGGATGGGAACTAGGGCTACTTGAAAAGGGCTTCTTTGCCTTGTAGCTCACATTGTTTTCTATAAATAAAGTGTAGAATACTAGGAGGAGCAGTTTCTCTTCCTGCAGTGTTCGTTGGGGAATTGAATACACTTGCTGCAAATGGCACCTCAATAAAGGTCTGGGAGAGATGAAAGGTGGAGGAGAGGATTCTCTAAACACAGGACAGGGAAGCCTTTCTTCATTAGGACACAAAAAGGAGGGGAGGAGGGAGATGCGTGATGTGAACTGAGAGTACTGGATGAAAAACCTGAAATGCCTCAGGGAAAAGCAACAGCTTGAGATGGTGAGTTCCAACAGTCTGACAAAGAGGGCCAGAGCCAAGGAGTGTGACAGGCCAGTATCCAAACTGAACATTGGTAACCACACCCAGCAGGGTTTGACTTGGCCTCCCAGACTGGTCTTGGTTTCCCAGGAACTCAAGTGGCTGTGGCCAACCTCTTCCTCCCATCTTGTGTCTGGGAAAAAAAAAAAGCAGGTACTGGTCCACAGCTACAAAAGGAAACCCCACAAAACACACACCAATGTTCTCCTGGAAGTGAGAAAGAGAAAGCAAATAGAAGCTTACGTCGCTAAGGATGTTGAAGGCCTCATTCAGAGCAATATCCAGCATTCCGATGCCTTGAGCAAAAAGCTTGTCCAGATGCTCCCTGAAGTGCTGAAACAACAAAGCAGAAAATCCATTAGCATCCGTTCTATTATCTGAGATTCCAACCTTGAGTGAATAGGCTCAGTCTCAGGCCAGACCAATAATCCCCAGACCCAAGAGGTCACAATTTGTTTTCATCCTTCCAAATTCAAAACATAAGAACTTCTCAATGCAAAATTTACCTTCCCTATCCTTTTTTGTTTTAAAAGTTTGTCTATATATTATAGGGGAAAAAAATCTTTCAACTCTGGTGAGAACTTTTTTAGTCTAAAATTCCTGGTTTCCCCTTTATTTATCACACCCCCATGCCTTTCTGTCCTCTCTCCTATCCTGATCTCCTTCAGGACTCTACATGTGCTCATATGCTCTTGGCACAAACTCAACCACTTCTGAACCCCCCCTGCCATGGACTTTCCCATCAGCTATGGGAACTCAGCTTGGTTCTCACCTTGTTCCTATCAAGTTTTTCCAGACTTCAGTCTCTGAGACAGGCTTAGAATGCTTTCCAGTAACCCCTTGCTACCAGCCCTAGGCTCAGATGCACAGAGATCATAAGCATGCAATGATCTGATATGATTCTTTCACACAAGATCTGACATTTCTATGACAGGGCATGCAGATCTGATGGCCCTCTTTGCCTCCCACTTCCATGACAACTGACACTCAGAAGGTGCCCAACATCCATCTCCAAGGAGTGAGGAGAAATACTTAATCAACACACAAGAAATGTGATTATAGCAAGGGAGATACTAACTAGAAATCAGGAAACTTTCAAGAAACGTGCAAAATGGGAAGGAAACTTAGTAATAGACTTGAGATTGGCTATGTTGGTTCCACAGAAATCCAGTACTGGAAAGTGAAGAATAATTAAATAGAAAGAAAGAAAGGTAACTGTGGACACCCACCTCCAATCCACTGTATTTCTGCTTTCTATCAAAAGGGTAAGAGTGGGACCTGGTGCATGCCTAGGGACACAGGAATATGGGGGAATACAGGGGAAATGTACATCTCCAAAGCCCACATTCATAGAAGTACAACTATTCTGCCCTGATTTCCTAATTGACTCATAATTAATTAGATCAATTAATTATTTATCCTTATCCTGTTATTTCAAGAAAAGCTGTCCAGAGTCTTCAGATTCCCCCAGACCAGGAAGAGCATGAGGGGTCCTACTCTTCTGGTTGCTGATTTCCTGTCTGAGGAGTGGCTCTTTCTTATTCATTGCCTTGGAACCCACCAAGGCTCCAAGCATGTCCTCAGCACTAATAGTGACACCTAGACATGACATGTGAGCTGGAGGACCCTGAAACTTGTCTCAGAATCTGCAGAGACCCTAGAGGCCTAGGGATATCTCAATGTGGTTGTCTTTTGTGGGCTCCACAGGCAGCAGCAGGGGGTTTCAGGCCATCAGAATGCTGAAAAACTGTGCAGTGCAGGTTGGCTGAAAAACTGCTGGGAAGTTAGATTCTGCTCCTCATGGTGCCCACTTGGTTAAAACACAGGTCTAAATGTGAATCAAGACTGGATTTGAAGTTGTAGCAAACCCTAGAAATGCTCATTCCAGTCACAAGAACCTTTTGAGGTCTGCAGCCAGTGACTGAAGCTTGCTTCATGTTGGGTCTTTAAAAAAAAAAAACAGGAATCGGGCGGGAGCAATAGCACAGCGGGTAGGGCATTTGCCTTGCATGTGGCCGACCCAGGTTCGATTCCCAGCATCCCATATGGTTCCCTGAGCACTGCTTGGGGTAATTCCTGAGTGCAGAACTAGGAGTAACCCCTGTGCATTGCTGGGTGTGACCCAAAAAGAAAAAGGAAAAACCAGGAATTTAAGTCCTGGCAACAGCCCTGAGAGGTTCTAGCATCTCCCTTTGCAGATAAGGATACTGAGGATCAACACGGTTCCCAGATCTACACACCTCCAAACTGCCTGGCCCAGGTTCTACTCTAAGCCCACGTCATTTGTGCTGCTCTTCGTCATTTGTGCTGCTCTTCTTTCATACATGGCACACCCAGCATGGGTCATGCTGCCTAATCTCTGCAGTAGGGCTGCACTGAGTCTACTGGTGTGTGTGTGTGTGGGGGGGGGAATGGGGGGTGAGTGGTTGGAGAGACGAATGCAGGACCTGGCAGCCACATGGTTAGGAATCAAGTCAGTGCTTCTTCTCTTCCTGTACAAGGCCCAAGACCCAGCAGACTATTGAATATATGGCATGTCCCAGGTGAAGAAAATCCAGGCAGGTAAGTGCATCTGAGGAGCCAGAGTACTAGGTGCAGGTGGACAGAAGCGAATCAGAACAGATTCCCTTCTTGTATGGGTGAATGGTGGCCACTAAGAGGACTCTGACTCTAGAAGCACCATCCCTCAAAGGCCCCATGTACTCTGCAGGACACACAAAGTGATGATGTGCCCATTTCACTGCTGAAATGGGATTCACAGGGGTCTGGCTTACATCACTGGGGCCAGAACCTGCCTTTAAAAATTCCTTCTTTTCACCTTTTCCCATTTATGTCAAAGGCACATAAGTGCGCTGTCACAGGGTTTACACTGGAGTGTGTTGTTGTTGGTTGTTGTTGTTTTCAATAACAAAGCAACCCTATTGGGTTTCCTTTTATTCTATTGCCAGCTGCATGTCCTCTGCAGAACATGACCTTCAAACAAGAGTGCTTCTATTGTACATTCAGAGTAAAATGCAACATCATGTTGTAAAAGTCTGCTCCACTTCTTTTATTTCAATTTAACATTTTTGCAGGGGTTGGGAGGTGGGTCATATCCTGCAATGCTCATGGGATTACTTCTTGTTCTGCACTCAGGAGTTATTCCTGGTGGTGCTTAGGGGAACATATGGTACTGGGGATTGAACCCGGGTCAGCTGCATGTAAAGCAAATGCCCTACCCACTATACTATCACTCTGGCCCTCTTCTACTTCTTTATAACATGGTCAGTTGCAATTCTGTTGCTTCCTGGTACAAATCTGATCCACATATTAGATGGAAACATATTTCATCAGGTTAAGGATTTCCAAATAATGTTCACAGATGAAGGATTCTCTCATTTTGTTCTTTTTACTTCCTCTCTCATATCCAAACTCCCTTTTCTCATACTCCATCACCTGAACCAAATCAGCTTCATCAACCTAGTCTTCTTGGCTGTATGCAACAGCATCCTCTTCTCTTCCTACATAAAATTGGGTCTTGTCTTCCAGGAAACCCATGATCTGGTCTCCGTAAGAGTTTCTGTCTACTCTGGTTGCCACTATCACATGAATTTACATTAAGTTTAACTGGAATCAACTACATTTTAAAATTTTTTTATCATGCCAATCACACCTTTGTTCTCAATAGCCCAATGTGGCCAGCGACTACAGTTCTGAAAGTAAAGATGGAGAACAACTCCAACACCTTATAATGCCTTATTAAACAGTGGTGACTTGGAGACTTGGGGCTTGATGAGTCTTTTCTTTCCACCAACTCACTGCCCTAGTGATTATTTACAAGAAATTCTCAGACCTGAACCCAGAAGATATGAGTCACTTTTCTACTAGTCAAGCATCCATTTCTCTTCTAGGTTTTCTTTCTTTCTCACCATCCTTTAATTCACATAGTTTGGATAAGATTAATATCACCATTCCTCCTTCCCAGATCAAAGGGTGGGTCCATTAATTAGGCCTGTCCAATCCGTACACTCCATAATATTGGGTACAGTGAAGTATGTCCCTAGACAAAATCCCTCTGCGTCGACTGAAGTGTGGAGAGGAGGAAGAAGGCTGCCCCTCTCTCTGTTGGATTATTGAAAGCTCAGGGAGGAAGAAGGAACTTCAAGCAGTCATCAAGCAACTGCTCAGTAATTAGACCTTAATGAAAAGAACAGCCAAGAAGAACAGAACCAACAATGGGGTGCAAACAAAATAGAACTGTGGCAGCATGACTTGAACCTCCAGATTCAAGCTTAGGTAGCTCACTATTAAGATCAGTTGTTATATTTGCTTCTTTTCCTCACCACTTTTGGCTGAATAAGTGCAATTTTATTGAATTGCAACCACCCCAATGGCTCTGACTGCTAAGATTCTACTTCCCCAAAGCCTTCTCTGCATTATAGTGCTCTCCCCTTTCTCCCCTGCCAGGCTTTTTCCACTTTTCAATCCCCCTCACTGTACTGCTTGACTCTTACACATAGTGTGGTTAGAGTGCCTGTTCCAGAGAGAGCAAGGTACTCATAAATTTAATGGCCAAGACTTTAAATGCATATGGCATGGAGTCATTGGTGGTTTTGTTGAAGATGAACTCTAACCTATGCACTCAAGTTTTTGCCTGAAATGGAACAAGAGTAACTGGCTGATTCTCCTGCAGGCTCTCTATCTCTTTTTCTACTCCCTGTGGCAGTTTCTACAAGGGGCTTCTAGCTATGATATTTAATTCAACCATATTACAATCATATTATGTAGGTAGTTGGCATACAGAGACAATGAATTTGGGGGAAGACATAATAAACTGTATCTATAGACTTCCCCTAAGGTCTGATTATACTGCAACGGTGGGGCTCCAATGCAGTTTTTGTGACTATCAGGCTTCCATTTTGCTGCCTATGAAACGTATATAACATAGCTCACATGACTCTACACACAGATGGAACACTGAGAACAACAGTACTGTGGAACAGTAGGCATGATAGGGGGTAGAATTCTGATCCTGCTCTGCCACTCACCAAGACTTTCATTTCTATGCCATGAGCTATCCCCTCTCTGAAATTGGAACAAAACTAAGTCAACCAAAAGTACTGGAATGAAAAGAAACAGAGGAGACACTCAATTTCATGATCCCTAAAGGAAATGCTTCTGGGGCCAGAGAGATAGTAAAATGAGTAGGGAGCTTACCTTGAAGTAAGCCCTGAGCTGGATTCTGTCCCCGGCACAACATATGGAATACTTCCTAAAAATTCTATAAATCTCTCTATCTAAAACACTTCCTATGCCAGCTTCCCAGTTTGCTAGTTTACTGTCCCATACATCTTGCAAAACAGCTGTACCACTGATCAGGGTCAGGTTTGAGGAAAGAGAGACACATGATTCTACTGACGTGAAGGCTCACATATGTTCCTGGGTGTGCAACAGAGTAAAGAAGGGTCAGGATTGCTGGAGCCAAGAAGACATAAAGTCGTGGTACAGAGTGCTTGCCTTGAATGCAGCTGGCCCAGACTCACCTCCATCACTGCAAATAGTCCCCCTGAGTGTACCAGGAATGATACCTGAATGCAATGCAAGAAATAAGCCCTAAGCATCTCCTGGTGTGACCCCAAACAAAAACAAAAACAACAAAAGAAGATATTCCTTCACAAGTGAATACCAAAAGGTGGCAAGTTTTTTTTTTTAATGTTCCTAAATGACCATCAACAGTTTAATGGAAACATAGACAGCTCCATTTTATCATTAAGCTTCCATGGAGAAGGAAAAGGTGGCTTCTTATCTATGCTTCAGGCTCTCAGGCAGCATATGTTGCTCTTCGGGAAAAAGTCTCGTTTCCAAAGTAATTAGTGGAGCTTAATGCCCAGGGAGATGACAAGACAAGTATCACAGCTTCCTTTGCCCACTGACAGCAGGCACAGCATGGCATCTTATCTCTGAGAAACAGTGACAATATTCAAGCTAGCTAAAGTCCTGCTGAAATAACCCATTCCCTCAAGCCAATTCTGATTCTGTTGCATGGTATTGATAACTCTTTCTGTGGTAAGTGCAGTCATACTTTTCCCCTGTGTATGTAATCATCATGAATGTTTGAGTAGACCCAAATAAAAGCAGGTGATTCACTGGAAAAGTGGACAGCAGAAGTCAAAACTGATCCCCAAGTATGAAGGTTACTTGAGTTCAGCAGATGTAAATTAAAAAAAAAAATTATTAGTGAAACACCATGAGGTAGAGTTGTAGATTTAAAAATTTTTGTACCTGGGTTTCAGTTATACAATGATCGAGTACCCATCCCTCCACGAGTGCCCATTCTCCACCACCACTGATCCCAATATCCCTCCCACCCCCAATCCCCTCCATCCCACTCTCCCTCTGTGGCAGGGCATTCCCTTTTGTTCTCTCTCTACTTTTGGCTGCTGTGGTTTGCAAATGTTGATCTTACTTTTGTACATGGTGTTAGGCAGAGATCTGAGCCCATTTTTTTTTTGCATGTAGTCGTCCAGTTTTGCCAGCACAATTTGTTAAGGAGGCTTTCCTTGCCTCACTTCACATTTGACAATGTTAATTCTCCCGATCCATGAGCAGAGGATATCTTTCCATTTCTTTGTGTCTTCTTTTATTTCCTGAAGTAGCGTTTTTGTAGTTTTCTTTGTACAGGTTCTTTACTTCCTTAGTTAAGCTAATTCCTAGGTAGTTGATTTTCTGGGACACAATTGTGAACAGGATTGTTTTTTTCATGTCACTTTCTTCTCTCTCACTATTTGCGTATAGGAAAGCCATGGACTTTGGGGTATTGATTTTATAGCCTGCTAATTTACTATACAAGTCTATTCTAGGAGTTTCTTGTAGAGGTTTTAGGGTTCTCTAAGTATAGTTTCATATTATCTGTGAACAGTGAGACCTTGATTTCTTCCTTTCCTACCTTGATGCCCTTAATATCTTTTTCTTGCCTAATCGCTATTTCGCTATTGCAAGTACTTCCAGTACTATATAACAGCAGGGGAGAGAGTGTGGACATCCTTGTCTTATCCCTGATCTTAGAGGGAAGGCTCTCAGTTTTTCCCCGTGGAGGATGATGCTTGCTCTAGGCTTGTGGTAGATGGCTTTAAGTATATTGAGGAAAGTCCTCTCTATCCCAATTTTAGCAAGGGTTTTCATTATAAACGGGTGCTGGACTTTGTCAAATGCTTTCTCTGCATCTATTGACATGATCATATGATTTTTATCTTTTCTTTTGTTGATATGACGGGTTATGTTGATTGATTTCCGAGTGTTAAACCATTCTTGCATCCTCGGGATGAATCTCACTTGGTCATGGTGTATGACCTTTATAATGAGTAGCTGAATTCTATTTGTTAGTATTTTGTTGAGGATCTTCGCATCCGTGTTCATCAGGGATATTGGCCTGTAGTTTTCTTTTCCTGTGGTGTCTTTGTTTCCTTTTGCTATTAGAGAGATATGGGCTTCATATAAACTGTCTTACTCCCAGCACTCTTGACTTTCATCCCAGCCTTCATCACCTAATTCTGTGGAAAAATTCCTGGTCACCTTAACTCCAATACAGCAATAATCCACTGGCCTACTCCAATTCTAAGAAAAGACCAGTACACAAGAAGCTGTACAAAGCCCAATATTAAAGAGCACCTCCTCCAAAGCCTCACTAGATGCTCGTTATAAGCCAAAGAATAATGCTTGAGAGGAACGTTAAACCCTAGAAAGGGAGAAGGTTGACCACCATCAACCGACCTCATCCAGAATCTTTTCCACGAAAAGAGGGAACAGTGCTAGTGAATTACAAGGTTTTACCATAGACAACCAAAACAACATGAAGAAACAGTGCAAATCTCCACTATAAGGAGAGGACGAAGAAAAGAGTACTGAATCCTCTACCGGGATTATCCTCAAATATGCTCTCTTTGATAAAGAATTCTGAGACAAAATGCACAGGATGGTCAAGGAACTACTCAAAGAATCAATGGAATCAATCCAGAAAACTAAAGGAAGAAATGAAAGAAACAGT
>JAOXYA010019717.1:0-13538 GCA_028565675.1 Sorex palustris | reverse complement strand
AGCACCGCCAGGGGTAATTCCTGAGTGCAGAGCCAGGAGTAACCCCTGAGCATCGCCGGGTGTGACCCAAAAAGAAAAAAAATAATGTAAAATGATTAAAAATCGCTTTGATTTTTGTACCTGTTTTTATGGTTACTTGCCACGTCGTAGGTAAGGCGGGGGTCCAGAATTCTTGTTGATTACTTGATAGGAAGAAAAATGCCAGGGAACTCAGCATTTTGTAGCCCTGAGCCCTGAGGCCGCCCTTCTCCTCTCCCAGGGCCTCTGACTGGAAGCTAGACCAGCCTGATTGGACCGGCCGCCTCCGCATCACTTCGAAAGGGAAGATCGCTTACATCAAACTGGAGGATAAAGTTTCAGGTAATCTGGACTGGGACCCCTGCCCGCAAAGCCCGCTGGTCCGGGGAGCCTGGTCAAAACCCTCGGTCATGGGCTGGAATGGAGGCACTTAGAGCTTTGGTTGTCCTGGACGGACCCCTGGCTGCGATGGGGCAACCCTCTGTGGTGTTTGGGATTTCTACCAGTTTTTGGCTGTAAGCGAGGAAAGCACCTTGACCCCTGTAATGTCTCTCAGGCCTCGTAAACGAACGAGTTTTAGACTTTTGTTTTCTCTGCTTAAAGATCTCTCTCTCTCTCTCTCTCTTTCCTCTCTCATTCTCTCTCTTTCCTCTCTCCCTCTTTTCTCTCTTTCATTCTCTCCTCCCCCCCATTCCCCTCTCCCCTCCCCCACCCCCTCCCCCATCCCTCAGGGGAGCTCTTTGCTCAGGCACCTGTGGAACAGTACCCAGGGATTGCTGTGGAGACAGTGACGGACTCCAGCCGTTACTTTGTGATCCGGATCCAGGATGGCACTGGTAAGGGGGCTGGGACTTGAGGGAAAAACGTGTCCCTGTTGCCGCCATCTCAGCTGTTGGCTCATTTTCCCCCATCCCGTTCTGACTGTCTGAGCTGAGCGTCCTCACTCAGGGAGGAGGATTAGCATTATCCCAACACAAATTCAAGTCTGGGAGTCATCGGTCGGCCGCTGTCCACTCAAGGGCAGTGACTGGAGGCAGGGCCCTGTATCTTGCCCACGTGGGGCGCAGACTCCTCCCGCGAGGAGAAAGACAGTGGACGGTGGGGGTCTGCTGGCGCCAGGTGGCAGCTACTCAGCCTTCAGCGTGGCCAGAGGTCACCCGACCAAGCCCAGACAGCCGGGGGCCTGGGACCCATAGAGAGTGTGAGATCCCTTGTGAGCAAACGCTTGGTGTTCCTATCCCAGTCTGGGTGGGATCCCCTTCTGGGGCTGCTCGTTTGAGGGTTTCTCTCTCTTCCCCCATCTCCCTCTCCCCCCAGGGCGCAGTGCCTTCATTGGCATTGGCTTCACGGACCGCGGTGACGCCTTCGACTTCAACGTCTCCTTGCAAGATCATTTCAAGTGAGTGTCGCGGCTCAGGGCTCAGGGCCCTGCGGTGTCTCGGCTCAGCGGGTACCACCTGGAGGATTTGGGGAGTGAGCGCCTTAACGCTCTTTGATCTCTGTTCCGCCCTTGCCTGGAGCCGTGCCAGCTGTTGCTTTGGTTGATGCCTTGGGGACTCTGCCCCGCCCGCAGAGGTCTGAGGGCAGCAGGCCCTATTGCAGGGCTGGGTGCCTGTGGGGAGCCCAGGCCAGCTTGGTTCCTTGACCCAGCCGACCCGTTGTGTGCCTTTTGCCCGCCTGTGTTTGCCCCTTCTGTCGTGGGCTGTGCCACGCGTGGTCAGTGTTCTCCTCCCAGGACAGACCTCCTGGTCTCTCTGTGACCGTCGCGGGCCCCTTGGTGTGGGGCAGGCTGCTGGTCCCGAGGGATGGCAGGGCGTGATGGCGATGGGACGTGCTCGGGAGAGACGGGCCTGGTCTGCCGGGGCCTGCCCTGGGCTTCCTCTCCCCACCCACCCCGGGTCCTCTCTTTGCTTTTGGGACTCTGTCCCAAACACTTGCGTCAGACTCCGCTGTCAGGGGCCCCGAGACTCAGAGACCGTGCGCTCTCCCCCCCAGGTGGGTAAAGCAGGAATCCGAGATTTCCAAAGAATCCCAGGACATGGACAGCCGTCCCAAGCTGGACCTGGGCTTCAAGGAAGGGCAGACCATCAAGCTGAGCATTGGGGTGAGTCTGATGACCCCCTTTTTTTTTTTTAGTTCTTTCCATATCTTCCCAAAGGCAAGTTGGGAGAAACCGACGCAACATTTTATGGCTCTGAAGACTTTTCCCCCCCCAACGACCTGGTTGGAAAAAGAACAGGGTGTCAGGAATCACTCCCTGTGGGGGGCGCCAGCCCATCCCTGCCCTGGGAAGGCCATGCACAGGACCTGGAGCATCATGGCTGTAGGGGCCACAGCTGGCGGTGCTCAGGGGTCCCTCTTGGGAGTTTTGGGGGACCATGTGCAGTGCCGGGGGTCACTGTGGACCTTTGTGTTTCTGTGAATAGTGATGGCAGGCTTTCCCTTCAATTTTGCTGCTGCTGCTGCTGCTCCTCCTCCTCCTCCTCCTCCTTCCTCCCTCCTCCCTCCTTATTTCTTCTTTTTTTTGCTTTTTGGGTCACACCTGGCAATGCTCAGGGGTTACTCCTGGCTCTGCACTCAGGAATTCCTCCTGGCAGTGCTCGGGGGGACCCTATGGGATGCTGGGAATCGAACCCGAGTCGGCCATGTGCAAGGCAAACGCCCTCCCCGCTGTGCTATCGCTCCAGCCCCTCTTCTTCTTTTTTATTAGAACATTACAACCAAGAAAGGAGGTGCTTCGAAGCCCAAGACCCCAGGCACCGGGGGCCTGAGCTTACTGCCACCCCCTCCCGGAGGCAAAGTCACTATCCCCCCGCCGACCACGTCCGTCCCCATCAGCAACCACGTGACTCCACCGCCCATTCCGAAATCCAACCACGGAGGGAACGACGCGGGTACGTTGTCTGGGTTTCTCCTGGAGGGACTGCGTGTCCTCGGCGGGCAGCCCCTCTTGGCCAGCAGGGTCGAGGGTTCTGGGTCCTTGTGGCCTCCAGCCCGGGGGCCGAGAGCGGAAGGGGTTGGTGGGCAGAGTGCAGGCCAGCGGTCAGAAGGCCACTTGCTCCCCTTCATGTCGCCTTCGCTCTCCTAGAGCCGAGAGCCGGCCGGTCCAGGATTCAGCTGATGTCTGCATGTGCATGGGGGCGTTTCCGAAGTTCCTTTGAGTCTCAGTACCCGTGTCTGCGGGTGGGGGTGTTGCGTGACTTCCGCCTTGGGAACGTCACGGACACGAACCTGGAGTGTCAGGGCCATTACTGCCGGGGCCACATCTGGCGGTGTTCAGGGGTCACTCCTGGCGTGTGGGGGACCACGTGGAGTGCGGGGATCACTGTGCACCAGATGAGTGCCTGGACCTTTTTTTTTTTTTTAAATAATATAGGAGTATTGCTGTTTGTTCAGCCATTGATTAAGCTGATTGAATTGGGCATGAACTCTACCGTACTTCTATTTTTTTAAATTGTATCGCTGTGAGATAGAGTTACAAAGCTTTTATGTTTGAGATTCAGCCATACAATGATGGAACACCCATCCCTTCACCAGGGCACATTCTCCACCACCAGTGTCCCCGGTATCTCCTCTGTGTGCCGCGCCCCTCCCCCACCCCCCATCCCAGTTCTCACCCTGCCTCTATGGCAGACAATTTCCCCAATACCCTCTTTCTCAAATTTTGGGCATTAAAAATTTACCGCCACCATTCAAGCCTACCTGCCAGGGCCAGATGCTAGATAATTTATTTTCCATTGCTCATTTTGAGCATCATGAGAGTTTGCACGGCCGCGATTGTGCAAACTTCTGGTCGCCCAAGCACCGCTAGGATTGACTCCTGAGTGCAGAGCCAGGAATAAGCCCTGAACAATGCCAGGTCTTGGCCTCCCACTTCCACACCTCCCCCAAAGAATTCAACCTTTAATTTTGAGTTCCTAGATTCAAGTGCAGTTGTTAAGCAAAAAATAACCCAAAGAAATCTCTGGTGCCCTTGACCTCGTTTTAGTCAGTGGTGAGTGTTGCAAAAATATGGCTGAGTTCCACAACCAGGAAATGGGCATCGAAGCCTTCTACTGGTCTCAGATTCTCCCAGTGCCTCACGGTTTCTGTTCATGTGTGTACGTGTGTCTGTGCGTTCAGTTCTCTCTAGCTGTGCAGATCTGACTGTGTGGGTCCGTGGGTCCAGCCCCAGGGCAAGGGCCCGCAGCAGCACTGCCGTTACGGGGTGCCCGTGTTTATTTTCTCTCCTAACCACCCTCCCCTCTCCCGGTGCCACCCCGGCAGTCAGCAGTCGCATCTCCATCCCTGTGAAACTGTCAGTTCTGGAATAAGTGACTGGGTCGAGTCGGTGGCTTTCGGCTGGCGTCCCGTCCCCCCTCCTCCTCGCTGTCCCTGCGTGGCGTTGAAGAGCGTTTCGTGCTCGAGCAGGCCCCGAGGACGGGCGTTGGGCTGTTTGCAGTCTGGGGCCCCTGCGAGTCTGCTGGGAGCACTGGGGTGCGGGGTTTCCGTGTGAGCATTTGCGGTTTCCCCGCGAGGCTTCTTGTGTCTTCTCATCCTGGCTCCCCACGTTGTTCTCCTGCATTTCCCTCAGACATCCTGTTAGATTTGGATTCCCCGGCTCCTGTCACCACGCCAGCGCCAGCCCCAGCCCCGGTCTCTGCAAGCAACGACTTGTGGGGGGACTTCAGCACTGCATCCAGGTATGCTGCCCTCTCTGGGCCGGTGACATCTCAGCCGGGAAGGCAGGGCGTTGGCAGGGGACGGAGTCCCTCGCTTCCCAGTGGGAGGGCCAAAAAAATTTTTTTTAAATTGTTTTTTAGAGAATGATCAGTCTCTATATAGCTATATTCTATGAACCTTAGGTGGAAGGGGGTTGGATGGGAACGTTGGTGTGAGAGGCCCTGGTGCAAGGTCCAGAGCGATAGGACAGCGGGGAGGGCGTTTGCCTTGCACGCAGCGGGCTCGGGTTCGATCCCCTGCATCCCATAGGGTCCCCTGAGCACCGCCAGGAGTAATTTCTGAGTGCAGAGCCAGGAGTAACCCCTGAGCATCGCTGGGTGTGACCCGAAAGGCAAAAAAAAAAAAAAACAACAAAATAAACCGGGTGCAGTCTTGTCAAGGTCAGGAAGTGTCCCGCATGGGGAGTGGTGGAGTGACAGAGATGGCGGGTGAACGTTTCAGATCATGGTCAGAATTGCTGTGAAGTCCAGCAGCGGAAATTCTGAGGCGGGATCCGTTTGTTTGCTGGCTGGCGCTAGGGGTGAGGCCCTGGGCCACCTCCACGCGACGACGTGCCCTGCTGTCCCGGGGCTCCGGCCCTGCCGGGCTGCTGCTGCTTGCTGGCTGTACTTGATGGGCTGTGACACCGTCAGAGCTAGTCACTGAGCGGGGCTGAGCGTGGGGCCCTGCGCCCCGCTGACCCTGCAGGCCTGGCCGGGTCCTGCCTGGAGCCGGGAGCAGCTCCTCAGGCGCCTGATGGGGTGTCCTGGGCTCTCCCTCCCCCTCCCGCCTCGCAGCTCGGTTCCAAACCAGGCCCCTCAGCCGTCCAACTGGGTCCAGTTCTGATCAGCGTTGCGGGACGTCGTTGCGGATGGACTGGGCGAACCCAACAAGACGACCTTGAGGGCACCGATCCCTGAGGGAAGCCGGGCCCCCCCTTCCCCCGAACCCCGCTCTCCGGACAATCGCACACAGCTTCTCCATCGCAGCCCCGCGCCTTGGCGTCCTTTGTCCTTCCCTTGCTGTGCAGCCAAGAAAACACAAAACAATCGCGTGTCCTGTTCCTGACCGAGGCAGGGAAGAGCGGGGCTTCCGCTGTGAGCGTCGGGCGACTGCGGGGCTCCAGGGCCCCGGGCACTTCCGGGGGGACGTCCCCCCCTTATTCAGACCCCCTGACTCATTTTCAGAATCCTCCCCCCACCTGTGTGAGCTCCCCGGGGACGTTCCCCTCAGCAGTTTCCGGGGGCGGAGGGACCCCTCGAGCCTTCGTTTCCCCTGACCGTTAGGGACATTTAAGAGTGGACCCGGGGGGTACTGGGTTTCGTGAAGCAGGGTGCCTCCCCCGCCACGGCTGGCACCCCTCCCGCAGCCCGCACCCCTGCTCCGCTGCTGTCTCTTCCTTTGCCCCCTGTGCCGCGGGCGTTTCTGAGGCGTTGAGGAGTGGCTGAGGGGGGCTTCCGAGCTGTGCCCTAGAGAGATGTTTACTTTCCTCGCCCCTCCACGTGGGCGAGGCCCAGCGGGGCGCTGCTTGCCCCGTTTTTTTGCCGCCCCTCCGCCCCCCCAATCGCGGGGTTTTGAGGCTTTGACCTTCGCCGCAGGCCCGAGAGGTTGAAGGGACTGAGAGGCTGGTCCGTGCAGTTAGAGTCGTGTGTCTCCTTCCCAGCCCCCGGGGGGCTCTTTCACCTTTCACCTGACCAGCCCCCCCCCCAGGCGTTTCCAATGCCAGCGGGGAGAAGCCCAGCCTCCTGTACCCCACCCCAGCGCTAGTCACCCTCCCCTGCCCGCCCCCTCAAGCTCCAATTCCTGTCAGATGCTGTGAAGCCTGTGAAGCAGTTAACTCCCCCAGCTGAGCGTTCCCTCCCTCAGGCGAGTGCTCCCTCCCTCAGGAGAGTGCTCCCTCCCTCAACTGAGCGTTTTCCTCGGGTGAGTGCTCCCTCAGGCGAGTGCTCCCTCCATCAGGAGAATGCTCCCTCCCTCAGGTGAGTGCTCCCTCCCGCAGCTGAGCGTTCCCTCCCTCAGGCGGGTGCTCCCTCAGGCGAGTGCTCCCTCCCCCAGCTGAGCGTTCTCTCCCTCAGGCGGGTGCTCCCTCCCTCAGCTGAGCGTTTTCCTCATGTGAGTGCTCCCTCAGGCGAGTGCTCCCTCCCTCAGGAGAGTGCTCCCTCCCCCAGCTGAGCGTTCCCTCCCTCAGGCGAGTGCTCCCTCAGGCGAGTGCTCCCTCCCTCAGCTGAGCGTTCCCTCCCTCAGGCGGGCAGGCGCCAGTTGTTCTGAGGACCAGACCAAGGGACCCGGTGTGGGTGGGTGCTGACGGACGCCCGCATGCGTGGGTTGGCTCGTCATTTCTGAGTCTGTTCCCTCTCCTGGAATTCTTTCTCGACTCTTGTGACTTGGGGTCCATTTATGTTCACCGCCTCCCCCCCGTCCCCGGCGGCCCTAGGCGCTCCTCCCAGGAGTGCAGGGGCAGGGCTTCTTCTTCGCAGAATTCCAGTCGCAAACACTAAGAGCCCAGTCCGCAGACTGGCTCATGACTGACGGACTGACTGACTGACGACGGGGAACCTATTTTTCTCAATCTTCCTCCCCTGTTGTGTTCTTTGTATTCTCGAGATGATAATATATTATGTATTTGAATCGCTGAAGAGCTGAAAATGAAGTTTAAGATATATGTATATAAAGAGTATGCTGTAATGGTGCAATAATGGTATTAAAAAATAAGGGAAAAGGTGTCTATGGTCTGGTTTTTCTGTTTTTTAATCTTATTTTAATTTGGGGGTGGGGCCAGGGGAGGCCTGGGAGATGGTCCATGGGGCCTGCGTCCCATTCCGGGCATCGCGTGTCCCCTGAGCCTTGCTGGGTGCTGCACTGGAGACCCCCAGAACCGCCAGGTCTGCCCAGGCCGCAGGGCCCCCCCTACCCCGTCATTGCACTGCCCAGTGTTTGGCCAAGAATTGACCAGTGGGGTCCCTGGGCCTCCTGGACAGCCTACCCCCAAGCCCCCCAAAGTCATTGTAAGGAGGCAGCTCAAGCAGGGCTGAGGGACCCGGGCCTCTCGGTGGTACAGGGGGTTACCAGAGCCATCCCTGCAGTGCTGGGGGCTCCCAGGACTTGTGCGGGGTACTGAGGAGCCCCACAGGTGCTGGGCTTGGGCGCGGGGCCCCAACATGTAAGGTGTGTGCTTTCGCCCTCTGTGTTATCTCCCTGGGCTTTCAGTATCTATAATCCAGTAGAACTGGACCAGTAGGTAAGGAAAGGATAGTTTTTGAAAATTCCCGAATTTTTTTTTCAAGGGTGACTATGAAAGATATTTAATATACTAAAGTACTATAAAGATAGTTCATGCATAAAGAGACTATATATAAATACAAATATCAACAACAAATTTGAAAAATCCTATCAAAATGAGAGCAGAGAGGAAATAAAGACACTTTTGTGAATGTGAATAAAAGCGATCACTGTTTCACTGTATCACTGTCATCCTGTTGGTCATTGATTGCCTCGAGCAGGCCCCAGTAACGTCTCCTTCATCCTAGCCCTGAGATTTTAAAAAGTACCACACCACCCCGAGCAGAGCCCCGGCAGCTGAAGACCTACAGTTCCAGCCACAGCCATGCTTAACACCACTCTCCACAAGTTCGGACGAGCCTCATGCAGGAAGGAACCGGCAGAGGAACCCAGGTGTGCAGGACCCGGGGCGTAGATCTCCAAGCCTGCTTAGATTGGAAAATTCTTGAATTTTTAAGAAACAGGCCTTTTAAGATGTTGACACTGTGATCGTGGTTCTAAACCCACCTGCATACCTTACTGATTCCACTTACATATTTTAAATAATAGTCTTTGGAGTAGTGGGAATATTAAAGTTTTGGAGCCGCACTCAGAGGCGTTGGGGGTTGAACCAAGGTTGCATCTTCTGAACTCTGCCTCTCACCCCCATTTATATTAATTATTTGTTGGTGCCATTAATTTCATTGGCATCAAATTGCCTTCATCTATCACACCCCATAGACTCGAAACAAACTAGGAAGACACACTCATCACCATTTATGTTAAGCGGAAAGCCAGTCAGAGCAACACTGACAACGTGCCATCTCATGCCAGTGGGGGGCTGCACCTTTAGCCACTGCGGTTGGGAATGTTATTTGGTTCAGCCTCTACGGAAAGCAATATGGAGGTTTCTCCAAAAAATAGAAATGAAACTCCCATGTGACACAGTGATAGCACTTACTGGCATCTACCCTCAAAGTACAAAATAATTTGAAAGGATGTAAGTGAGGAATTCAAAAGGAGATACACACGCACACACGCACGCACACACACACACACAGCACACCTATGTTCATTGCAGTCAATGAGTGAATGGATAGATGGATCAAGAAGTATGTGGTACGAGGGATGGGGTAGGGGATAAAAAAGCTGTGGTATGTCTACACAGTGGAATACTACACAGTCCTAAGAAAGAACAAAGCCATGCAATTTACCACAGCACAGATGGAACTAGAGGGTATCATGGTGAGTGGAGTCAGAAAGACAGGGACAGCTACGGAATCGTCTCTCTCTTCTGTGGGTCTTAGAGATACACACAGCAAAGGAGCAACAAAGGGCCAAGGGGAACACAATCAGAAAAGTAACCCACACCGTGTGAGTTTGGGGGTGAGGGGGTTGGGATTGTAAAGGAGGGACACTGGGGCCTTGAGGAAGGGAGGTGGGTACAGTGGTGATGGATGTAATGTTGGAATTATGTGTACATGATTATCAATAGTTTTGTAAGTCATAGAACCTCAAATCAATAAAAAAGGATTCAGGGGCCAGAGTGTTAGTACAGCAGGGAGGGCGTTTGCCTTGCATGTAACCGATGCGGGTTTGATTCCCCGGCATCTCATAGGGTCCCCCAAGAACCACCAGGAGTAAGAATTTCTGAGTGCATAGCCAGGAGTAACCCCTGAGCATCACTGTGTGTGACCCAAAAAGCCAAAAAAAAAAAAAAAGATTAAGACGTTTGAAAGATGCAATTCTCCCAGTTAGACATAATTCAATTAAGACCCTACTAAAAAGGGCCGGAACGATAGAACAGCGGGTGGGGCATTTACCTTACACGTGGGCAACCTGGGTTCGGTCTCCGGCATCCCATATGGTCCCTTGAGCACTGCTAGGAGTAATTCCTGAGTGCAGAGCCAGAAGCAACTCCTGAGCATCACTGGGTGTGACCCCAGAAAGCTAAAATAAAATAAAATTAAAAAAAATTGTTAAAAAATGATCCCGTTATAGGTTTTTTTCCAACATTTTCTTTTTTTACGTGTGCAGAATCTCTCTCTGCACTTAGAGACAGAGGCATATCAGGGAAGAAATGTCTTTGACACAAATCAGGGAAGAAATGTCTTTGGAAGCCTTTCTGGGACGGCTGCATCTGGCTGCATGTCAGCCTACAACCACCGGGGGGCGCGCTCCTCCTAGCGATTCTCCCGCCGCTAACCGGGATTGTTGCTCCGGCTTCCCGGGGATAAACAGGTTGAAGAATAGACAGGTGAAAACTATTCCCGGGTATTTCAACCATATCTGAACCTAATGCAAAGTTTGTTGGGAATGTCGGAAAACAGTTACTTGGAATAAGCATAAAATGAATGAAATAACACTTTTTTCAGACTTGTTTTGGGGAGCTCAGTCCCCCACCCCCTGAATGGGGGCGGGGGGGAAGCATTCCCAGTGGTGAGGATTTTACCTTCTAAAATTGTAATTAAAAAAATTTTTTTTTTCATTGCAAGGATTTGAAACCAGGTCTCCTAAATGTTAGGCATGCAGCTGTGACCCACAAACACCATCCCTGCAACACATCCAGGTTTTAATTCTTTTTTTTTTTTTTTGGCTTTTGAGTCACACCTGGCTTTTGCACAGGGGTTCCTCCTGGCTCTGCACTCAGGAATTACTCCTGGCGGTGCTCGGGGGACCATATGGGATGCTGGGAATCGAACCCGGTTCGTCCATGTGCAAGGCAAATGCCCTACCCGCTGTGCTATCTCTCCAGCCCCACAGTGTTCTGGCTTTTAAGATTTTTTTCTTGGCCCAGGGCGGGTGGGCAGGGGGGCGGGGGAGCAGGGAAAGTGGGAGTGGAAGGCAGCCCAGGAAAGCCTGTCCCAGGCCCATACCCAACTTTCCGGCCCACCTAGTGGGCCGCCTCCTCCACATGGTAGTCACTTGAAAGTTGAGCCCAGGAGCCAGAGCGATAGTACAGTGGGCAGGGCGTTTGCCTTGTTCAGTCCCCGGCATCCCATATGGTCCCCCGAGCACCGCCTGGAGTGCTTCTTGAGTGCAGAGACAGGAGCATTGCCGATGTGTCCCAAAAAGCCAAAAAGAAAAAAGAAAAAAGAAAGCTGAGCTCAGCACTTCATGCTCAGAAATCCACTGATGTGAAGGAGGGTGGACAGCAACAGAACACCCAGATCAGGGCCTGGCCAGCGCCTGCTGACCTTCTGCTAGGGAGGTCAGGATCGCTCCATTGCTGGGCGCTACTGTTTTTGACTGGTGGGGATAGGGTGGGGTGCCTAGGGATATGCTGTGGGCAAATACAAAACTTTCTTGAGATCGCCCAAAGGCATAAAGACCACATCCCTGGAACATGGAAACCCTGAGTTCTTTGGAGAGGAGAATAGCAGACATCATTCAGATGCAGAACTCCAAGTTCTGCCCAGAGGAGCGCGGAGCCCTCAGGAAAGGGAAAGCTACTCAAGAGACCAGCATCCGCCAAGGATGGGACTAGGAAAAGACCATCCTCAGAGCAAGGCTTTCAGGTGATGATGCCCAGTTAGCTTCTAGGTATACAGAGAACTCCAGGGGTAAAAACTATTCAGGAGCAATTGTATAAAAACTCCTGAAAGCCGTTCGGAACTTGCCCAGTCAAACCCGTATGCTCTCTCCCTTATCTTGCTTGCTGTCTCTGTGTCTCTTCACTTGCTGCTTGCTCCCTCAGCCATGGTCTCCCTCAAACACTCTCTGCTCCATCTCAAGCCTGTCATCTCCCTTCAACACATGTCAGTGCTTGATTGCTTGTTCCACTCTGGAGAAACCCGAACACATATTTCTCTCTCTCCCCTCACATCTTTTTAAATAAATTTCATCTTTTTTTTTTTGGTGGGGCCACACCCAGTGATGCTCAGGGTTCAGAGTTTATTCCTGCCTCTGCACTCAGGAGTCATTCCTGGTGCTGCTCAGGCGACCATATGGAATGCCAGGGTTGAACCCGGGTCAACCGTGTACAAGGCAAACGCCCTACCTGCTGTACGATGGCTCTGGTCTCAGTCAACGTCATTTTCTTTCACTATTTTGCTGTGTCCTGAAATTCTTTTCTGTGAGGGAAGGTGATAGACCTGGAATACCTGTGCCGAGGTGAGGACTGACTGTCCTCTCCTGCAAAGAGCAATTCCTCACTCTAGCCTGAGTCAACGGCTCCCTGAGTAAATCAATAAGTCAGATAGCAGGGACCATCTCCCATGCTGTGCAGAAAAAGTGGACTCCGGGGCACCTTGAGAGCTGCCTTGTGGGGCTGGCAGGATGTGACGTCTGTAACGCGTAGGTGCTCAGAGCAGATGTTACCAGTCCTGACGCAAGCGAGGCATTTCCCCTGAGTGCGGGTGGCCAAAGAGGGTGGAGCAGAGAGGTGGAAACATGCTTTCCTCAAGTAGCTCACTCAGCACTAGGATGGTGGTGGCCACTTGTCATCCGCCCCACTGAGGCTCATGGGGCGCAGGAGTTGGGCTGCCAGGACCTTCACACTTTTGTTTTCCTGAGTCCAGGCTGGAAAGCATGCAGAGGCATGCATTCTTTCCCGCAGGAACGCTTCCTGCGGAAACGCATCTCAGCTGTTACTCAGGGGAGGGTTTGGGTGCAGAAACAAAAAGGTTTGGCGAAAGTCTGCATGCCTTCCACCATCAGTGACCTTCTCTGACATTTTCCCATTCTGTTTTTTTGTTTTTGCTGTGCGAGGGTTGATTGAACCCCATGGGTGGAGGCACCTGTTCTATGCTGAGCCACTTCCAGCCCTCCATTTTGTTCCTTTTATTTCTTGACTCCTGGCTGCAAAGCACTTGGAGGTTTTCATGCCCCATAACCGGGTCTCACCCACTGATGGAGCCCCTCTAGCTCAAGGGGAGCTGACTCTGGGGCGGACTCTTGAGCCCTAAGAGCTGGACTCGAACCCCGAGAGTTTCCGGATCAGCTCTTCTGTCCGGTATCTGCCTCAAAGTACAACCCCTAGTTGACGCCTGTCTCCATTCTCCTTCACCCGTAGGTCATCAGAAGACTTCCCCTCCCTGCACCCCCAGGGCCTCACATCTCCAGGCCAAGACCCTCCACCCTAGGAAGCCCACAAGTTTCATGGCACATGGCTGCTTTCTGCTGCAAGACATAGTGTCAGGAGCTGGTTCAAAGGACTGGCGTGTGTGTGTGTGTGTGTGTGTGTGTGGTTCTTTGTTTTTGTTGGAGGTCACATTCCGTGGCGCTCAGGCTTACTTCTGCCTCTGTACTCAGAGATCACTCCTGGTGGGGCTCAGGAGACCATATATAGTGCCTGGGATCAAACCTGTGTTGGTTCAATCAAGGCAAGCGCCCTGCCTGCTGCACTGTTGCCTGGGCCCTGGCCTGTATGCTTTGCATGCAGGAGCGCCAGCTCTGACCCCACCAGCACCACCAAGGCTAGCAGCAAACAAACACAACCCCGGAAAGAATGCAATATGGTTGGGGCTATCGAATGTAACCTGTCCACACGGCAGAGCCTGGCAAACTCCCCGTGGCATACCCAATATGCCAAATACCAGTAACAATGATGGGTCTCATTC
>JAOXYA010019708.1:0-13538 GCA_028565675.1 Sorex palustris | reverse complement strand
GTGTCTGGCATATCGAATACTCTCGGTAGCTTGCCGGGCTCTCCGAGAGGGGCGGAGGAATCGAACTCGGGTCGGTCCATGTTGGCTGCGTGCAAGGCTAACGCCCTACCGCTGTGCTATCGCAGCCGGCCTGTAGAAAACTGCGAAATTTGATTGACATGGATTGGACCAGGACAAGTCACAATTCACAGGGACAATGACACGGTCAGTTAGGCCCCAGTATTTGCATTCACAGCGGAAGAACAGGAGACACCATAGGGAAATGGAGCGACAGGGGCCTGTCTACCAGGTAGAGGCCCTGGGGGGACTGGGTTTGGTGTCAGTGACCTGAGACATGGAGACTCTCCTCCCCAGCTGCCGTTTCCCCCTTAGCAATTGCTGTTTCCTGAGAGCTCCTCAGCATGTTTCCTGTGCTGGAAGAAGAGGCCCTGCTCTGACAGGGCCCCAGGGACACCCTGAGTGCCCTGATTCACAGTCAGCACCTCCCCCCAGGGAGCCTACAAACCAGCCTCCCCCGGATTCCCTTTTCTCTACTGAGGCTCCCGCATGCAAATCTGCACTTGGAACTCAGGGTTAAAACCACGTTCACAGTCACCCCAACTCGGGTTCCCTCTCTCCCTGACACATCGTCTGAGATCATGGACCTTGTGGGCAGGAACATGCATCATCACTGGTTCCTTTTCTTTCTGGTGGCGCTCCTGAATGTGAAGTATCCCCTGGATAGAGGCTCCAAGGTGGGCATGGGGCCTATGAGCCTGTGACTCACTGTGGGTCTCTGTTTCCAGGTGTCCTGTCCCAGGTACAGCCGCAGGAGTCGGGACCAAGCCTGGTGACGCCCTTACAGACGCTGTCCCTCCCCTGCTCGGTCTCTGGGTTTGCTCTAACAGACTATGATATGCACTGGGTCCGCCAGTCTCCTGGAAAGGGGCTGGATTGGATTGGTGCTATATGGTATTTTGGAAGCACAGCCTATAACCTAAGTCTTCAGTCCCGACTCAGCATCTCCAGGGACACTTCCAAGAATCAAGTTTACCTAAAACTGAGCAACTCAGTAACTGAGGACACAGCCGTGTATTATTGTGCAAGAAATACACAGTGAGGTCAAGTCCCTGTGAGCCCAGACACAAACCTGCTGAGGGAGATAGGGGAGCTGCAGGGGTGCGTGTGACCACCAGGGAGCGCTCTGCTCCTTGGACTCCAGGGCTGTGCACCAGGAGCAGGTGAGCAGGGGCAAAAGCTTTTAAGTGGGCACCAACTTTATTGTTTTGTTGAAATAAAGCACTGTAGCACTGTCCTCCCATTCATCGATTGTTTGAGTGGGCAGCAGTAACGTCTTCATTATAAGATTTATTGATGCTCTTTTTGGCATATCGAATACCTCACTGGCAGCTTATTGTGAGGATTCAGCACCATCGACCATATCCACACGATAAGCAAGCTCTTTGAGGTTTCTCAGGAGTTCAAGATGCCGCTCTGTTTAACATTCATTGATTTAAAGAAGGCCTTGGATTCTGTTGAGATGGAAGTGGTCATTGAAGCTCTAGCTAATCAGGGCATTCAAACTCAAAACATCAAGATCCTCCATGAGCTGTATTACGGATTCACTACCAGGATCTAACCATTCTACAAAGAAGTGAGCATCCATGTAAAGAGAGGGGTTCAGCAGGGTGATACCATTTCACTGAAACTCTTCACTGCTACCCTCGAGAACGTCATGCAACAACTGGAATGGGAAGAAATGGGAGTGAAAACAGACGGTCGTCGACTATACAACCTTCGCTTTGCTGATGACATTGTTCTAAAAACACCAAACATTAGCCAAGCGGCACAAATGCTCCAGGGCATCGCGGGGTCCAAGTCCTGATGGACAGGACCACAGGGACCCTTCCCCTCAAACACAGGGTCATCCTGGCCCCTCCGGGGATCCCCGAGGCCCTAGGCGCTGACTGCCCCCCTCAGGGACACGGGAAGCGGCCACGGGCAGCTCTGCCCACACGGTCCATGTGGACACAGGGAACCCCGGGACAGGCCCGAGCAGACACCGGCTTCCGCTGACCCGTACAGCTGCAGTGCCCGACTCAGGTTGTCCAGGGGCTGGGCCCAGAGAAGGTAGGTCAGAAGGGGTGGGGCTGCCCAACCTTTGCCCCCTGACCCGGAAACAACTCCTGAGGGCCGGCAGCTGGAGCAGCGGTTCTAGAACCTTTGAGGCTTCTGTGCCAGGTACCAGCTTCTCCCCCCCTTTTGCCCTCCCCGCCACATCTCTCCCTCTCTCTCCCTCTGTCTTTCTCTCCCTCTCTTCTTCTCTCTCCCTCTCTCTTTCTTCCTCTCTCTCTCTCTCTGCCCCTCCCCTGTCCTTGTGTCCTTCCTCCCTCCTCTCCCTTGGCCCCTGGAGCTTCTCTGAGGGACCGAGGTGTGGGTGCCGGGCCCTGGGGCTCAGCCGAGGCGCCATCTCCCCCTGTGCTTTCCTCCTTTCCTCCACCCCGCGGGAGACCCTGGGTGCCCTATATTCTCTCTGCGACCCTCTGTCTGCATGGGGAGTTCTGTTTCGCTCTGGCTTTCCAGAAGTAACCAGAGCAGGGCCTGGGCCAGCACCTCTTGTGACTGGCCAATCTCAGGGGCAGGACGTGTTTGGACTGGCTGCCCTCCCGCATCATAACTCATGTTCCCAAAACAAGGAGAAAGTTCCACAGTACCTGTATTTGTCTCCCCGTCCCACTTTCTATGGTCCCGCTCTGCTGCCCTCTCCCCGGATGGATGGACTGAGATGAATGGGCGCTCCCACTTCAGACAGCAAGAGAGATGTTCGTTGCAGGGACATGAATTCTGTGCAGCCACTTCACGGACTGGGCATGTCCAGACTCATCTTGCTGCTCCTCTACTGGTTCCCCATTGTAGTGGGCTGGGAGTGTGCGCCTGAGTGGGGTACAGACCCATGGTCTCATCAGATCTCTTCTGTCTGTCCCTGCACATGCGGGGCTCCATCCTCCCCCGAACTGACCCAAACTGGGATCCCAATGGTCTCAGAGATTGGGGTCATTCAGTGGATTATCTCCATGTTATTCAGTGGATCATCTCTGTGGCACCTGCCAGGGACCAGAAAGCTTGACTGCTGCTTCTGAGTTAACACACGAGTATAAACATTCTGAGATATTCCAGGGCTGGTCAATTTGGGGGTAAGTCTGGGTCTTTGCAGGGTGGTGAGGCCTTGGGCAACATCAGGGAAGGGGGGTGTGGAGTAGGATGCAGGGTCAGAGCTCCTTTCCATCAGGCCCCTCAGCTTCCCTCATGCCATCTCAGTCACAAGTTCCCAGCAATATCCAGAACTCTCCCTCTTCTTCTACCTGTCACATCTGCTTCTGAAAAAAGAAAGCTTTGTGTAACACCAATACTTAAGGAAGCCATACATTGTGTGGGCTCTTTAAACAATGGTTTCAGAGCACCTACTTATATCACAATCTGGATTGATAAGTAAAAACAAATATATCTACACTCTGGGAACCTGGAATAACATGAGAAACAGAAATTCCATTAGCAAAAATTTTGGTAGAAGTAATGAAAAACTCAATCGTGTTCATTAGAGTAACAACGGAAAACAGTTTCAATAACCTTGAAGATAAGATACAGAAAACCTCCAGTCAACAACAAAAGTTGAGAAAACACCTCAAAAAACTCAAGGGCAAAGAAGAGATTGAGTCAAGAGCAGTGTAAGAACCCTCAGAGTCACAGAAGGATAAGGAAGTAAGCACAATTAGGTAATAACAGTTATGGACATCATTGTTGAAAACATTCACATCCAAAATGTACCAGCCAAAATAGACCCTAATAAGAGACTCCAAGACATATCCTAATCAGAAGGACCAATAACATAAACAGAGAACAATACTAAAAGCAGCAAGATTAAAGAAGGAAATTATATACAAAGGAGTGTCCTTAAATTTACAGCAGACCTATCGAATTGATGTAGGCAAGCAGATAGGGAAGGCCCCTTACCAAGGCAATGGCAGTAAATATCCTGTAAATTAATAGCCTGGGAGAACTGGTGCCTGTCTAACAGACCCTGAGGAGGCTGGACCAACCCCCTCCAACAGAAACACCTGCAGAAACAAAAGTCGGGAAAGGAATTTTAAAAAAGACCATCACCATTCCCAACCCCCTAGGAACTTCCCTAGGCTTTTACATAGGTAGAAGTCCCACATGAGGCCAGGTTGGAGAAACCCTAGAAAGGCCATCTTGAATAAAGAAAGCACGCAAAAATGCTGCCCAAGCTCATGTGCTACCTGCTTCCATGTGACCGAGCACATGAGGTGCCTCAGCACATGTGTCATCCGCATCTCGCCTCTTGAGATGTGTACTTTCATGTTTTCATGTCTAATGCTGGGATGTGTGTAGGGGCTCTCTCTTGAGCAGGATACTCTCCACTCTCTCCCACTTTCTCTCCCTCCTTCCGTTCAAAACCTCCAAATAAAAACTGTCATTTCACCGCTCGTCTACTCTTGAAATTCCTTTATTTGAGGTGAAACAAAAACCCAGTAATCATAGGTACCAGGTAGCAGAGGCAGATGGGGAGAACGAGACCGTCTTTCTCCTGCCCATTTCACATAAGTCACCCGTGGAGCCCACCGACATCAAAATGAATCCTCTGGGTCTAATAAATATGGTAGTATATCGTATAAAAATAACATAGCAAAATGGAGCGAGCTTCACCAAGAATACTTTATTCAGTAATTTCATTCATACTCAAAAGAAATATACAGAGGTGCAGTCACAGGCAGTGAGATTGGTGGCGCTGGTGAATCACTTCGGGGATGTAGAGCCGGTGGGGTTGACGCAGCTCTGGGTGGTGGCGAGTAGGGGGAGGTAGTCGGTGGGAGAAGGAGGTGGTGGCGAATCACTTATAAATGCCCTTCAAACTTTCACCGGATACCACATATCTCAGCCTGTATTTAAGGATATTGAATATTTCTGTGTTAGGAATGCTACAGGTCAATAAATCAATCTCCCATTATAATGGACTGCTAGAGAAAATGAATCTGATTTCATAATTTGTTTCTTTCCTATATTTGCATCTCTTTGTACTGACCCTTGCTCTCCCTTTGCAGGGCTTCTTCTATCCAGCCCTTTCTCTGTAACCCAGACTTACGCTAAGGTCTCTGTGAGCGATGATGTGACTCAGGCATGAGATACCTCCACATGGAGGCAGGAAGGATTCCCTTCTCCATGGGGCTGCCTCTGAACACACCTCCCTGGGGAAACAGGTGTGAGTCAGGCTGGACTCATTTTTTCAGTGCCCACACTTCCTGTCCCGGATGGTGCTGAGGACACACTTCCTCTATTTATTCTGGGAATTGTGGGACTCTGAAGGCCCCCAACAGACCATAGGAGGGGCTGCAGTGGCTCTGATGACCACCAGGGGGTACTAGGGAGCCATGTCAGAAAAGGCCTCAGACCCATCAGGGGGCAAAGAGGGTCACCATGTGCTAGAAGCTGACAGGAGCCAATATTCTGTCACAACACAGAGACACTCAATTCTCATCACCCCCACGCAATCACATCCATGTCCAGTTCCAGCGTCTTTCCTGGACCCTTCCACATTGCTCCCAGAGCAGCTCCACCCTCAGTGACACTCTCACACTCCCAATCCCCTCCCTGTGATCTGTCCCACACTCACCCCCACCAGGCCCCCAGAACTCCAACGCCTGGCAGGGTGAGTATTAATCGGTACTTTCCTGTTTGTTATTATTTTCATAGCTTTCTCTTTGATACTCAGGAAGATGTAGAACAGCTTTTCCTCATTTTTCCCTCCTACTAGAAAGCTCGTGTGACCTATTTTAAAGGCTCAGGACTAGGAGTAATAGATGACGCCTTTAGTCATGAGTATAAGCCATAATATATTCCTAGAGTGGGAGGCTAATTAGAGTGAATCGCCGTCATCCCACCCTACACACATTTACACAAATAGGAGGCACTACAGAGAGCATGAGGGAGGGGTGAGGAGTGGGGGGAGGAATAGCATGAGCCAAGGGGAGACACTGGAGTGAGGGGTTCATCCACTGTTTTGGGTGTGATGATCACTGCACAAGTGTCCATTTATACCAGTGCTCATGAACCATTAATGATCTATAAGTCATTATTCTGTGTAGGGCATGGCCTCCTGTGGTTTTTACTGCTAATCAAATATTGACATGGTAAGAAAGAGACGTGGGGTCGGGCTGATGTGAAAAGTCACATCCCACGCACCTCCATGCACACTAGTCTCCAACATCCTCCTCCAGGTAAAGACAAAATTCAGAATTAATACAATTTGTTCTCATTACAGGGAAGAAGTTCTTGACAGCTGCTAGCCCATGTTTTGTTTAGTATTATTTGTGAGTTTTTTGTCTGGTTTGGGGGCTATACCTGGCAATGATCAGGGATTACTCCTGACTCTGCACTCAGCAGTTACTATTGAAATTCCCGGGGGAAGCATAGGGGATACTAGAGTTCAAACCTGGGTGAGCCTTGTGCAAGGCAAGCGCCCTGCCACTGTGCTATCCTTCAGCCCCAGTTGTTTTGGATTTTTTATTGTGCCACTCTGAGTATAATGCTGGCTCTGTGCACAGGGGTCACTCTTGGTGGGGCCATGGGACACCATATGAAGTGCAGGGAATGAACCTTGATCTGCCACATCCAAGGAAAGCAGCTTATCCCTTTGCTGTCTCTACATCTCTTGTTACTGGACACCAATCCTGGTAGACAGGGACAAACCATGGGATGCAGTGAGTATTTAAAACATAGACTTAAGAGAGAAGGGTTGGGGGTCAAGGGACTAACATGCTCATGGACCGAGAGCTCCTAATGCCAAACACAGTGAGTGTTTTCACTTAGAACCAGGAATCATCAGAAGAATGACATTCTTAGGTCAGCTACCTGACAGTCTCTATTAGCTAATCTTTTACACATCCGAGGGCCTTTGATATAAGGACAAACATGTTTAGCCTTGGGGATGTTTCCTCTGGGAGAAACAGCAGAGACAGAGCAGACACAGGATCCTGTCTCAGGTTTCCCAGATATCAGGGATATGCTATCTGGCCATTCTTCCTTACTCCTGATTCTGTTTTAATTCTTGGTTTCCAACTCATTCATAACTCGGTGTCATTCAGCAGATTACCTTTGTCTCAATAATTGGACTAAAACAATGTGTTACGCTAATATTTTATAAAGTATTTAAGCTTTTCTGTGAGAAATGATGCATGAAACAGAAGTATGACTATAGATATTACATGATAGTTATCAAAAATAAGGACAAAAATCACAAATTAAATTTGTTGTCATATAACAATTGCATGACAGAATCTTTTCCAGGTCACAAGTCACCCCCAGAAGAAGACGTTTGCTCTGGAGTCTTTTACTTACTCTTTATGTTCAAACAGAACGTTCTATGTAGGAGAAGAATATGCAAATGAGCCTCTTCCAGCTATGATGAAAACGGCCAAGCCCAGCCTCAGCTCCAGGATAGGCATCAGTTCAGGGGTTCCCAGGGGCTCCATCCTGATTCACATACAACCAACATGGCATGTGGGCTGAGCTGGCTTCTCCTGGTGGCTGTGTTAGGAGGTAACTCGTGGGCGATAGAGACACGGAGCATGGGAGAGATGGGAGAGGCAGATCCTCTGTGAGAAGAGAGTTTCCTGACCAGGATGTTTGCAGGGGTCCAGTGTGACATGCAGCTGGTGGAGTCTGGGGGAGACTTGGTGAAGCCCGGGGGGACCCTGACACTCTCCTGTGCAGCCTCTGGATTCAATTTTGGCAGCTATTATATGAGCTGGGTCTGCCAGGCTCCAGGGAAGGGCCTAGAGTGGGTCTCACGCATTAATACTGATGGTACATATACAAAGTATGCCGACTCTGTGAAGGGCCGATTCACCATCTCCAGGGACAACAGCAAGAAGACAATTTCTCTGCAAATGAGTCGCCTGAGGGAGGACGACTCAGCCCTGTACTACTGTGCAACAAACACAGTGAGAGGAAGGCCATGTGGGCCCAGACACAAACCATCTGCAGGAGGAAGCAGGGTGAGCTTCAGTGGCACAGACCCCCAGGAGGCTCTGAGAACTCTCCCCTGCAGAGACATTGCTCATGAGCAGATGAATTATGTTTCTGTGGAGATCAGGCCGACCTGCCCCTCCACTCTCAGATTACCCCAAGGAAATCTTGTCTTGTGGGTTGTGGCCCTGAGTCTCCAGCCCCATTGTGAGCGGTAAAGACTTACCACACTCTCTCTTTCCTGATTAAAAGTTTGCAGTGACAGGGGATATGGTGCCCCCAGCAAGTCAATTTGTACCTGTGAGGCAAGTGTATCAGCAGCCTGATGGCACCTTTAGACTTTCAGATACCCCAAAATTGCTGCTGTGCCTTTGGCCAGACCACAAAAACTTAGGGCAAAGTTTACCAAGAAAGTAAACTGCTAAAATTTACATATGTGGGAGACACACCCACAAACCACCTCTGGCTCAGCTATATAATTGGAGGAATGGCCTCTCTGGTTCCTGATTGAACTGCTTGATGGCCATGATCCCAGAGACTCAGAAACGAACCTCGGAACCCAAAGGCTTTTGACAGAATTGCCTTCTGTTCCTGCAGTAGGTTACTGGCGCTGGGCCACTCCAGATGGAAATATGTTTTGTGCCTTGGCCTGTCCCCCTTGGCGTCCTGGTGACTGTCATTCTCCAGAGGCCACTGGACAGACAGGTTTGAGCCTGCAGTGCTGAGACACGCTGGGCCTCACCAGATGAGGATGGAACCAGTCCTATCCTCCCCACCGCAGTGAGATCCCGAGTCACTGCCTACAAACAGCCTCTCTGGCTCCTGATCAAGCTGATTAATGGCCATGATCTCAGAAACAAATCTCAAAACCCAGTGGCTTGTGGCAGAAATGCATCTGGACCGCATACACGGCCATGGCTCCAGAGGCAAAAGCACTTAGTTCAGAGCCCAGCAACTTGCGGCAGAAAAGTGGATGGACCATGCATTAATGATGGCGCCATGCTTCCCCAGGAGGGAAAGGGTATTGCTCCCTTCGCCTTTTTCCCCCCAGGCAGCAAGGTGGCCACCTCCTCAGAGCTTATTTGAAAGCCAAGTATGAACCGGTAGTGACAGGGCAACTGCAGTCTCATGGGAAGGGGGGTGGTACCAGCTCTTCCTTCATGACCTACCAAGGTCACGAGTTGCCCCCCACTAGCAGCTCTCCCGCACAGCCATAACACCAGACCCACAGAAACCAATTTCGTAATTATCTGGCTCTTTGCAGAAATCCAAAATCGCATGGCCACTTTCGCGGCTGCACGACACTATATGATTCTCATAACCAGCTATAGAAAACAAAGTATTTCACAATGCCTTTTCAGCAATTCTGATTGTTGGGGGGGGAATTCTAAACAATAATGGTGCGTCTTTTGTCGAAATAATGAATGCAATCAATGTAGAAAAGAGTTAAGTGGAAATTATCTGTCTCATAGGCATTGGGAGGGGTGGCGGGGTATATTGGGGTTCTTGGTGGTGAAAAATGAGTACCAGTAAAGGGAGAGGTGTTTGATCATTGCATGACTAAAACTTAGACCTGAAAGATTAGTAACTTTTCCCACAGTGATTCAATAAATAAATATAAGAAGAAACATGAATAAATAAAACTATGAAAAAAAGTAAGGTGGAGTTCATGCCCAATTCAATCAGCTAATCAGTGGGTAAATAAATAGCAGTACTCCTACATAAAAAAAAAAAGTTTCCAGTGAGAGGATCATGACTTCCCTGGGGCCTGAGGGGAACATTATTCTCTCGTAGAATTTAAAATAACCCTGTAGAGATTATCATTGTCTCCTGGAAGAGTCATTTGGTCAGAAAGAGAAATTCTGGTGTCCACTCAGATGTGTGCTGTCTCCTTCCTTCTTCTCTCAGACACATTCTGTGCCCACTGACCTCTACACTCTGACCTGCTCCCAGGTGTCTTCTACCTGGTCACCCTACACCTGGGAGTCCTGTTCTCCTGGACTGGCTGATCTCAGTCCTCCATCCACGCACTAAGTGGACATTCAGATTTACCCAATTTTTCTCCACCTCTAAGCCATTGTAGAGGAGAGACCAGGTCCTGTGACACAAGCTTTGCTGACCCCTTCACCTTGAGACAGGGGTAGGACCCAGAGCACCAATACTCTCCCTGAGCCCCCCTCTCCCGGTACCCCCAGATACACCACAACCCAGAGCCCAGGGACCCTCCTTACACTGAGGCTCCATACGGAGACCATTGCAGATGGGATTCAATGATTTTCTCATTGTGGTTCCACTCAATTTCCATATACTCTCCCAAGACAGAGAAACTTGGGGATTAGAATCTACGTCCGTCTCTCCCCTCACATGCTCACCCCCTGAAGCAACATTCCTGGTCTGGTGACCTTCCAAAGTCACCTCTTTAAAATCACAAGTTCACCATTAATTCTTCACTTAGGGAACTCGAGGATATTTAAAGGTCCAATATCAATAATAAAGACTAATGTTGAAGGTACAAAGTCTCCAATGGAGACGTTACTGGGCCCGCTCGAGCAATTCGACGAACAATGGGAGGGCCTTCAATGTTGAAGGTATATTTCTTATTAGAAATTACCCTATCAGTCATGATCACAAATGGCTAATAGAGAATAAAACTAATGGATACATAATCATTGTGAGAAATTGTACTATTCAAATGTGGACAATATGTGTTTCTTTAGTTTTGGGGCCACCCCTAGGACTGCTCTGCGTTTAGTTTTTTCTGTGTTCTGGTCTCCCCTGTAGTGCTCAGGGATCAAGCTAGTGGTGCAGGAAAATGAACCTGTGCAAAGATGCTCCAATTCCTTTGATCCTGTTCAAGTTACTGTGAAAAATAAAACTTTAAAGTTTCTCTCATGACAGGAATGCCTAAAAATGATAAAATATGAAATAAATGTTCTAGGTATGTTTTCTTTCGAATTTGTTTTCACTCTTTCTAATAAATTATTAATTATAAACCATAATTTTGGGGGAGGGATCACACCTGGCAATGTATAGGTGCTACTCGTCGCTCTGCACTCAGGAATTACTCCTGGCAGTGCTCAGGGGAGCATATGGGATGCTGGAAACCGAACCCAGGTTGGCCACGTGCAAGGCAAACGCCCTACCCACTGTGCCATCACTACAGCCCAGAAAACCATAATATTTCATTTATTCTACATCTGAAGGAGTGAAAGAGCCACAACATGAGTCAAGAAGGTTAGTGAAAAGAAATATGTTTAATAGGTGAAAATGAAACAAAAATTGTTAATCTACAGTTAATACTGGTGTGTAAAACTTTCATAATTTTGGTGTGTGATATATTCATAATACTGGTGTGTGAAATTTTTTGATTAATTTAATTAAGTGTCCTGTTGCTCTTGGTGCAGCAGCTTTAGGAAGTATTCCCAGTGTTCCACAGGCACTCCAGCATCCTTCCTGAGGTCAGGGGGCCCAGTTCCCCTGGAAACTGCTGACTGTGGAAATACAGAGACACCTCAGAGGGTCAGGTCAGTGAGGATTCACTGTCCTGGCCTGCAGCAGCTCTGGGACAGGACACCTGGGGACAGACACAGTGAGGCATGAGGTTATAAGCGAAAGTGTTTATGAATCCTGTGCCCGCCTGTGGTGTGATATCATCCATCTCAATCCTCACGTTGCCAGAGTTGGTGTTTGCGTGTCTCTGTGTCTAACCTAGCAGAATTTTGTAGACCCTGATGGGTATGTAGATTACTTCTGATCCTTATGTTAACTTTTTAAACATCAAATTTTAGAGCATGTTTTCTGGCCCCTTAGATTGAACTCAAACCTCGCATGCTTCATGGAATTGGGGGGGGGGATACGTGTATGTGAGCAGCCTGTGTCTAGGTTCCTTGAATTTGGGAGTGGGTTGAGGGTCACTCCTGGCACTGTTCAGAGCCAACACACTTTCGCCCTTGTAAAATTTGAGTCTGAGCACTAAGACCAGGTTCCAGGCGCAATAGTTTGTGGGTTGATGACTCTCCGAGAGCTCCTTACAGGCACCTGATGGGTCTTCAATATCTCAGTGATGATCCCAATAACAGGGTCCTGAGATTCACGATTATCTTCTGGATACTGAGTTATATACAGGACAGAGCGGGTTGAGGTGCTCCTGGCCAGGCCAACGATACCAGGAAGGTCACTATGTAAGGCCTTGTCCCTAAATATGGAAGGTCCCTAAATATGGAAGGTCCTTGTCCCTAAATAGACTCAGCACCAGTGAGAAAGAAAAAATCCACCCTAAGAACTGCCTTGAATCTTTCAGAGTGAAGCTTCTCAAGGAAAAGGGATTTTCATTAAAGGTAAATGAGTGAAAGAAAAAAAAACACTGTGAAATCTGATTGACATGGATTGGATTCAGCCAACTCAGAACTCACAGGACAACAACATTGTCTGTTGGGTCCAGGATTTGGAATCACAGTGGGAGAATAGGAGCTACCACACAGGGACACGGAGGGGCAGGCCCTATCTACAGGGTAGAGGCCCTAGAGGGGGCTGGGACCTGATACACGGGGACTCTCCTCCCCAGCTGCCATTTCCCCCTCAGCAATTCCTGTTTCCTGAGAGCTCCTCAGCACGTTTCCTATGCTGGAAGAAGAGGCCCGGCTCTGACAGGGCCCCAGGGACAGGCCTGAGTGCTCTGAGACACAGTCAGCACCTCCTCCTAGGTCGCCCAACACCAGCCTCCCCTGGGTCCTCTCCTTTCTCTACAGAGGCTCCCCCATGCAAATCTGCCCTGGGGACCCAGGATTAAAACCGCGTTCACACTCAACCCAACTCGGGCTCCCTCTCCCCCTGACATGGTGTCTGAGATCATGGACCTCGTGGGCAGGAAAGTGCATCAGCGCTGGTTCCTCCTCTTTCTGGTGGCAGCTCCTGAATGGGATGTGAATGTCCCCTGGACAGAGGGGTGTGACCACCAGGAGGTACTGTGCTTCTGGGACTGCAGAGCTGGTTCCATGAACAGGGGGAGAGGGACCTGCAAGGGGGTCGCTTTCTTTACTGTACTGTTGAAAAATATAAGACAAAATTAATAATCCAAGTATATAAATTTCAGCCATCATTTTCTGTTTTAGTACAAATTTGTTTATTCCTCCTCCTATCTCAGTCCACTAGAGATTGTTTGATCCTATTAGATAATGTGTGGCAATTTTTTTCTACTTAGATCTTTCCTTTTCACAGAAAGGAGATATTGCTCCTGTTACCTTCTTTATTCTCGCTGAGGGAACGCAACAACATTAGTCTGAGTGTCAATGCTAAGTGTGGATCCCCCGCAGACTCCCACACTCTGCTATGACCCCTGTGCTCAGCCTCTTATTTTTTTATAATAAAACGTACAAGAACCAGCCGATCGTATTCCTCGTCAATGTTGTCAACAATGGCATCTTCCCATGTTGCCGCAAAAGTACCAAAGAGTTCCCAGTTGGTGGTCGTTCTGGGAGTTCTCTTTTTGAACTTTGCAGCCCTTTCTCCCCGCTCTG
>JAOXYA010019702.1:0-13538 GCA_028565675.1 Sorex palustris | reverse complement strand
GTTATTTTATATTCCACAAATAAGTGCAGTCATTCTATGTCTGTCCCTCTCTTTCTGACTCATTTCACTAATAAGCATGCTACTCTCCATGACCGGACGTCCACTTATAAGCAAATTTCATGAGTTTGTTTTTCCTAACAGATGCATAATATTCCATTGTATATATGTACCATTGTTTCTTTAACCAGTTGTCTATTCTTGGGCACTTGGGTTGCTTCCATATTCTGGCTATTGTGAACAGTGCTGCAATGAACATACAGGTGCAGATGTCATTACTACTGTGCTTTTTGCACCCTCAGAATATATCCACAGAAGTGGTATTGCAGGATCATATGGAAGCTCAATTTCTAGTGTTTGAAGGAATGCCAATAATTTTTTCCAAAAAGTCTGGACCACTGGGCATTCCCAACAACAGTGAAAGAGTGTCCCTTTTTCCCCACATCCACACCAGCACTGGTTGCTTTTGTCCTTTTGAATGTGTGCCAGTCTCTGTGGTGTGAGGTGATATCTCATGTTTGTTTAGATTTGCATCTCCCTGATGACTAGCGATGTGGAACATTTTTTCATGGGCCTTTTGACCATTTGTGTCTCTTTTGTGAGGAAGTTTCTGTTCATTTCTTCTCCCCATATTTTGATGGGGTTAGAGGATTTTTTTCTTGTACAATTCTACTAATGCCTTGTATATCCTGGATATTAGTCACTGTTTCTTTTGAGGTGCAGAAACTTCTTAGTTTAATGTAGTCCCATTTGTTTATGTTTGTTTCCCCTTGCTTGGTCAGTGGTGTTTCTTTTTAAAGATGCTATTAGCTTCAGTGTCATAGACAGTTATAGTTACATTTTCCTCCAAGTATGAATTCAGGTCTGATATTGTGGTGTTTAATACACTTTGATCTGACTTTTGTGCCTGGCACTAGACAGAGGTCAGAGTTCTTTTTGTTTTTTTTTTTTTTTTGCAGGCATCTATCCAGTTTTTCCAGTAACACTTGTTGAAGAAGCTTTCCTTGTTCCACTTCAAATTTCTTGCTCCTTTGTCAAAGATTAAATGGTCATATATTTGGGAGTCTGTGACAGAGTAAATGTTAAGAGGCAGCCGCAGGTCCAGCTCCGTGGGACAGTCCATCAGCTAATCGGCCCCTCCTCTCCAGGTGGTTAAGGGGAGCCCAAGCTGGGAGCCGCTCCTCCCCCGCAGCCGCGGCCTTTTCCCACTGAACCTCAGCAGGGAGACCCCCGCAGCAGGTCCAGCTCCATGGAACTGTCCACCACCCTTCCTCCATTCCAGGATCCTGGGTGGGAGTGAACTGGGATGGGCTAGGGGCATGGCTACTACGAAGGGGCGTGGCCTCCCAAAAGTGGGCGTGGCCTTCTCCTCCGTGGGCGGCCGCTAATGCAGCCGCAGTTATATCTCCCACTCCGAGCACTCAGGACGTTCATCCCACAACTTGTCGCCTAATACCGACCAAAAATTTCTACCACTTCTACTACAATACAACAGCATCCAACTCACCTACTCCATTTCTAACAAAAGACCTGTTTGAAATGAGCTGTACAAGCTCAGTACTAAATAGCACATCCTCCAAAGTTTCACTCAATATCGGTTATAAAATAAAGAATAACGCCTAATTGAGAAGAAGGTCAGACTCAGAAAGGTAGAAGGGTGGCTACAATCAACAACCTTGTCCAAAATCCTTTCCCACCATAAAAGGGAACAGTACCTGTGATTTCAGGGTTCTACCTCTAGGCAACCAAAACAACATAAAGAAACAAGGCAAATCTCCACCAGAAGGAGAATACAAAGAATCCCGAATCCTCAACTGAGGTTCTCCACAAGTATGCTCTCTTTGATAAAGAACTCCAGGATGAAATGCAGAGGGTGTTCAAGGATCTACTCAAAGAATCAATGCAAGAGATATCCAGAAAAATAAATGAAGAAATGAAAGAAACAATAGAACAGATAGTCGAGAAAATACAGGAAATAATACAGGAAATAATACAGGAAAATACAGGAATAAATGAGAGCAGAAACAATAAAGCTACAAAAAGAAATCTCCCAAATAAAGTATTCAGTAGATGAAATTAAAAAGTCAGTAATTGGACATGACGACCCCGAGCGCGCTGCTGGTGATGGGCGTGAGCGGCTCCGGGAAGTACGTCCGGGAGGCGGGCGGCGGGCACACGGGAGGAGGACAGGCCCGCGGGGGCGCGGGAGCCCTGCGGAGTCCCTTCCCCTTCGCGGGGACGGCAGCGAGAGCAGCCGCTGCGTGCGGGCGCGACGCGAGCCCGGAGCGGCCGGAGCGCGTTCCCGGCGCGGGCGGGCGGCGCGGGCCAGTCCGGGCGGGCCCCAGCAGCGGCAGCTCGGGGGTCCCGGCAGCGCCCGCTTCGGGGCCCCTGCGCGCCGCCCGCACCTCCTCCTGCACCTGCGCCAGTCAGCCCCGGCCAGCGCTTGCGCCTCCCGGTTTCGAGAAGTGAGCTTGACCTTCCCTTGTTTTTTTTTCCCGTCCTTAAATGACGAGTTATCAGCGTAAACTGCAGTGGTCGTGTTCACGTGAACCGTATTTTCTTTTTTTCAGTTGGGAGGCTATATGACGGGCAGCATAAAGCATCTCAGAATCTTGATTGCCTGCACCGAGACCTTTGTTCCCTGATAACGAGCGAACTATTAACTCTACCCAGTTACTGGGACTTTCCGGTAAAACAGTTACTGAAGCAAAAAAGAAAAAAAAATCCAGAACTAAATTATCCGGGGGGTGGGGCTTCCTCCTGGCCCTGAGCTCAGGCATCACTCTTGGTGCTGCTCCTGGAACTTTATGGGGCACTGGAGGTCGAGCAGCGGCCGGCCGCGTGCAAGGCCAGCATCCTGCCTACTGTGCTAAAGGATCTTGACCTTCATTCAGATGCTCTAGACTCCTTAGTCAGGAACCACCCATGTGGGTTGTACCCATTTAAAAAGCTTGCTTCGGGTAAATAGATATATCTTTAGAAGAACTGGGGAGGGGGGCATGTTTACCCTCAAAGACAGGGAATCTGGGATGAACTTAAAACTCAGCACCTTCAGTTTCCTAGCAGTCTGCTTTAAAAGTGGTGTCGTGGGGCTGGAGCGTTAGCACAGTGGGTAGGGCATTTGCCTTGCACGCGGCGGACCCAGGTTCGATTCCCAGCATTCCATATGGTCCCTGGAGCTCCGCCAAGAGTAATTCCTGAGTGCATGAGCCAGGAGTAACCGCTGTGCATCGCCGGGTGTGACCCAAAAAGCAGAAAAAAAAAGGCGTCAAGTAAAACTGCTCCTGTACTTGGTGTAAGGGACTTAGTAACCGCAGGACTTGGTTCCACCACGGCCTGCTGAGCTAGCTTGGGCAGTTAGTCACATTTCCATCAGGCGAGGGGGAGGATGCCCTATACAATTAAGATGGCTATTTTCATGCATTCAGAAAAAAAATGATTGGACTCAGTCATTCATGGTTGTCACTGATAATGGGACAAAAATCCCCACCTTCAGGGAGTTTATATGCCACTATGGGGGGTGGCAGTGAAAACGTACACATCAACCAAAAGTGCCAGTGGTGGTCACCTCCAGGGAAGAGACTGGGGAGAAAGTGGGCAGAGCAGGAGGCAGGAGGGTCAAGGAATGACCCTCTGAAGAAATGTGGGAGTTAGGAGAGAGGAGAGCACAAGCCTGGAGAACAGTGGGAAAGCATTATAGCAGAAGGACGAGAATATGTCAAGGCCCTGAGGACTGACCGCCTTACGGATTATCAGGGAACCCCAGCAGGGCAAAATGGGTGGCCTGAAGTTAGAGATTCAGTTATGGACTCTAAATAAGAGAGTTGTGGATGGACTATGAATGAGAAGGAAAGAGGGGTTTTAAGACTTGCACCTGGGCAGGTGGGAGAATGGAGAAGTAGACCAGTGTTTCCCAAAGAAGAAGATGCTGCTCCAGGATTTCTGGAAGAATCCAGAAGGGCAGTATTAGCCTCTGAGGAAATTAGGGGTTGTTGAGTAATGTTCTGTTTGGTTTTGGGTCTTCCAGCACTCCTTGAGGGCCTCTTTTGATAGTGCACAGGGGACCATGTGGCAGGAATTCAGCTGGGATCGGCCACGAACAAGGCAAGCCTCAAACTCGTGGACTACCTCTCCAGCCTGGAGTAATAATTTTTCTGAATAGGGAATCTCAGGACAAAGAAATTCGGGAACCTCTGTTATAGGCTGACATGGAGAAGCAGGAGACACATGTGGAAGGAAAATATCTGGAGCTCAGTGTGGGACTGAGTCCACTTCAAAGAAATTTGTCAAGTGGGGGATTGATTTTCCAAGTCAGAAGTCTACGGAGGTACTACCTCTGTGACCCCCCAAACTTTTTTTTAAATATACTTAATGTCAGAAAGTGAAGCAATCATATAAAAATATCAAGTAGGGGCTAGAGCAGTAGCACAGTGGGTGAGGGTGTTTGCCTTGCACGTGGCTGACACGGGTTCCATTCTTGGCAGCTCATATGGCCCGCTGAGCCCCTCCGGAAGTAATACCTGAATGTAGAGCCAGGAGTAAGTCCTGATCACTGTCAGGTGTGGACACCGAGAAACAAGTAAACACTTTGGAACTGGTAAATGTTTACCAACAAATTGGACTTTGATTACAAAGATGAGGTCACCAGATGGAAGGGGGAGGGGTTGAGGAATGAGGAAAAAGACTAGAAGGGACATGAGGGCAGTGGTGAGAGATTTTCGTACTGGCGGTACAATAACTTTATACACCAAAAGTATAATTGTAACCATGTTATCTTAAACACAATTTTTAAAAATTGTGGAATTGGTATATAAAGGGCTGGAGCGATAGCACAGCGGGTAGGGTGTTTGCCTTACAAGGGCCAACATGGCCGACCCGAGTTCGATTCCTCCGCCCCTCTCGGAGAGCCCGGCAAGCTACCGAGCGTATCTTGCAAGCACGGAAAAGCCTGGCAAGCTCCCCGCGACATATTCTATATGCCAAGCACAGTAACAAGTCTCGCAATGTTTCTGGGCCCGCTAGAGCAAATCGATGAACAACGGGAGGGCTGTGACTGTGACTGGTATTTAAAATTTGGGAGGCCATGTCTGATAAATAGTAAGCGGATATGTAAATTGTGATGGTGGTAATTGGTATTTGTGCAACACCTTAGAAATTGAAAGCCAGAAAGGATTTCATTTCTCATTGGCTGCCTTCTCTGCCCATCTTCCATGGCACAGACCAAGCCTCTGGTGGCCAGCTGGTAGCTCAATCAGTGCTGGCTAAATGAAATGGGCGGATGGGGAATGGGTCCTGTGGCTCCTTTCTCTAATTTTGCTGGTGAGAAAATAGTTTCACCTTACACTGGAGCCTAGTTGTGTAATGACAGAATAGAGAACCCGGCAGACCTCAGATTCAGAGCCCCGACGCCTTCCCACCGCCTGCACTGCCTTTTAGGGGGAACAGATCCTTATCAGATACTCTGAGCAGAGAGCCCTGGACATCCAGTCCGAAGGGCTGGCCTGTCTCTTGTGTCCATTAAGAGTGTGTCTCATCAATTTATTTCTTCATTTTTGTTTTGGGAGCCCTCCCCCCCCCAACTGTGCCTAGAGCTTACTCCTGGCTCTGTGCTCAGGGATCACTCCTGGCAGGAACCAAATGGGTGCTGGGGGTTGAACCTGCAGGGCCTTACTGTTGTCCTGTCTCTCTGCTCAAGCATGTGGCCCTGAGACCTCAGGCAGTGCTGTGCTCTGCACCTTGTAGGAGTTAGAGGCGGTTAATGCCCTCCACATCCCTCCTGGCATCCTCAAGAGAGTTTTGAGCACTTCATGAATTCAGTATTTTTTTCCCTTAGAAAATAAACACCGAGGGGCTGGAGCTGGGACAGGAGTCAGGGTGCATGCCCCGCACTCTGTGCCTGCAGTGCCTCCTGGACTCCTGGGCACCATCTGGTGCAGCCCTGGAGGTTTCTGAGCACCTCTGTGGCCTGGTGAGCCCGAGCACTCCAGGGCTGAGCAGTACCACAGTCTCAGGCTTTTGCACAAGACCCCTGGCCGTGTGGGCCAAGAACCTCCAGGAAGGGCTCTCGGGTCTCCTGACCACCACTTGGGAGACATCTCTTAAGCAGGGGCCAAAACACTTGAGGAGTTTAATGAGACTTGATGGTATGTTTCCGGGGAGAGGTTAGCGGCACGTGGGTAATGATGTCTTTCTTTAAACTCCCGGAGTAAACGAAAACCAATCTCTAGATTCCATGGTCAAGAGCATCACTTTTGGGCTGGGAGCGATAATGCCGTGGGCTGAAGTCCATGCCTTGCATGCCGGAAACCCAGGGTCAGGCTCCTGAACCCCATGGTTTCCCAAGCATCTGCTGGGAGCGGCCCCTGATCACAGAGCCAGGAGTGACCTTAGAGCACCTCCGGGGATCACCCAAAACCCAAAACCAACAAGGCATCACAACCACCTGCAGATTGTCATCAGTATACTTTGATCTGAGTTCTGGGGGCACCCTTGGATGGGCTGGTTGGGAGGGCGTGGTCATTTGAACAGCTGCGTCCTCTCCACAGATCCAGCGTGGGCGCCCTGCTGGCATCCAAGGTAACCCTCCTTTCTGTCCCTCAGTGGCACACCCTGCTGGTCTCCTACTGTTCTCTCCCTTCCCCGACCGAAGGCAGACTGATCTGTAAGCACGAACAAGTACAGACTGCCACTCGCTGCTGCAGTCTGGTTTCCCATCGGGTGATTACAGACAGTGATGGGTGACCCCACAGCACACTGCTGAGCTTCAAAGCCCTTTTCTTTCCTGGGCGCGGGGGGCGGGGGGAGGCAGGGGATGCTCCCCTGCAAATGGGCGGAAGCAGGGAGCTGCTGTGTGGGCCCTCGTGGCGGCAGTCGCCTGAGACTCCCTGCCCGCTACGTACTCCTTTCGTTTTGTTTCCAAGCTCGGGTGGAAATTCTATGATGCAGATGACTATCACCCGGAGGGAAATCGAGTGAAGATGAGAAGCGGGATCCCCCTGGATGACCAGGTAATGGCTGCTGTCGGTTTCCAGCCCACGCCTTGCCCTCACAGACACCCCCGCAGCATCCCTTGGACAGAGTTCCTGGGCCCCCGAGGTGATTCGGAGGCAGGTGCTCCCGAAGCCAGCTCAGTTCCCAGGAGCTCCTCTGCATTCATTGGCTGTGGCCCTCGCCTTTTCTCCAAAACCATGACCCCCGCGTGGGCAGAGGCAGAAGCTCCCGTGCCTTGTGTGTGAGCGAGTTTGCCTCCTCTTCTTGGTCCCTTCCTCCTGCCACCACCACACCGTGGCACCCACCGCAAAGCCAGGAAGAGATTTGAGGGGCTGGAGAGGCAGCAGAGTGGAGAAGGCACTTGCCTTGCGTACAGCCAGCCCAGGTTTGATCGCCAGCTCCCTATGTGGTCCCTTGAGCCCACTAGGTGTGAGCCCTGATGACAGAGCCAGAGGCAGCTAGGTGTAGCCCCAAAGCAGAAATGAGCACAACAAAACAAGAAAGATCTTTGAAATTCAAGTATGGTACCCCATATAGTTCTGCAAGTCCCACCAGGAATGATTCTTGTGTGCAAGTGCCAGGAGAAAGCTCAGAGCACAGCCAAATGCCCCCCCACGCCCCCCAAGAAATAGCCCCACCTGGAGCGATAAGGCACCTGCCTTATATGCTGCTGGTCTGGATTCAATCCCCAGCATCCCTCTGGTCTCCTGAGCACTGCCAGGAGTGATTCCTGATGGCAAACCAGGAGTAACCTCTGAGCATCACCAGGTGTGGCCCCAAACCAAACAAAACTAGCCCTGTGGAATGCAAGGGTGGCTGTAAGGGGAGTGAGAGGGGCAGTGGATGTGGTGGATACGCAGAGCACAGAGTGGCCAGGGACAGGCGTGGCCATGGGGTTGTTTGGCCTTGACCCGAAACCAGTGGGAAGTTTCAAGAGCCAGACCCTCCGTGCTCTCTCTCCACCTACCCTCACCCTCAGTCAGGTTCATTGTTCTTATCAGTGGCCAGATGTCTCCTTCCCTTTCCCACAGAGTTCACCCTGTTCGTCCTTCACATGTTAGCGCCCCTGCCACTTCCTCAGGAAGCCCTCCTTGACTGATTTAGGAGAAAGCTCCTGTTATAGATTCTTAGAGCGCCATCACTTATTTCTCTTGTTCCCAGTGTAACATGACATTAAATAGGATGATAATTTGAATCGTACTTAGATACTGCTACTTAAAAAAAAATTGGAGGGTGGAAGGCTTGGGCACATCTGGTGGTACTCGGGGTTCCCCTCTGGCTCTGTACTCGGGTCACTCCTTGGAAGCCATAGGCCTTGCTGGGCGTTGGATTGGGGTCAGCTGTGCACAGGGCTAGTGCCTCTGTCCCAGTACTCTCTCTCCAGCCCTGCAAGATTTTACCTCTGAAGAGCAGGATCCTGGCCGCGTATGTAGCCATTGTGCACCCATAGGACCTGACAGTGTCGGGAAGTACTGGTGACTCCCTGTGCTGTGTGTGGGTGAGAGGGACGAGTGACCACGGCCTCATTCCTGCCTGCTGCCGAGGCTCGTCCTGGATGCTCCCTCAAGCCAAGGCACCGGCAGGAGTCTTTGCAGGGTGGTCCCTCAGTTGGGAGCCAGGCCCAGGGAGCAGCTTAGTGTGGGCCTCATTCAGGTGCTGAATGTCCAGAGCTGTGAACGGAACTGACCGGACAGAGGTCAGCACTGGTGTCTGCACTTCCAGTGACTGGCCTGTGCCCCCATGGCCCATTGACCTGCCTCAGACGGCCTGTCATTAAACTATTAGTAGTTCTGATTCTAGAGCAGTTTGGGTACACTGCGTTCTCTGTCTCCCTGCCTCATCTCACATCTCTCTCTCTCTCCCTCCCTCTCTCTCTCTCTGGTCTGTCCTCTTTCTCCCTCTCTCCTCTTTCTCTCACCCCTCTCCCTTCTCTTTTCTCTCTCCCCTCCTCTTCTCTCTCTCCCCGCCTTCTCTCTCCTCTTTCTCTCCCTCCTCCTCTCCTCCTTTCTCTGTCCTCCCTCTTCGCTCTCCTCTCTTTCTCACTCTTTTTCTCTTTCTTTCTCCCACTGATTTTTGTCCCACCCCTAGAGATACTCAGTTACCACAGGCTCTGATTTCTGGAGTTGCTGGTGGTGTTGCTCAGGGACCATGAAGCTTTGGCCTGCGTGCACAGCGTGCACTCAATCCATCGAGCTCACTCCAACCCCTGGCACACTTGTCTGTTTTAGAGAAGACAGGAGACATAGTGCAGCAGGTTTGGCGCCTGCCTTGCCTGTGGCCTACCTGGGTTTGATCCCCGACACTCCATGTGGTCCCCTGCGCAAACCAGGAGTGATCCCTGGGCATGGAACCAGGAGTAAGCCTGGAGCACCATTGGATGTGGCCTCCAACGTGTGTGTGTGTCTGTGTGTGTGTGTGTGTGTGTGTGTAGTAATTTTTATTTTAATTGAATCATCATGAGATACAGTTACAAAATTGTTCATGTCCGGGTTTCAGTCATGCAATGTTCCAACACCCATTCCTTCCCCAGTGCATATTTCCCACTACTGGTATCCCCACTTTCCCTCCAGCCGCGCCCAGCCTCTCTCTGTGGCAAGCACTTTCCTTTTCTCTCTCCTTTGGGCACTGTGGTTTGCAGTACAGATACTGAGAGGTCATCGTGCTTGTTCCTTTACTTACTTTCCGCAGTTCTTACTCAGCTCTTATTCAGAGTGATCTCTTCCAACTGTCTTTGTCATGTGGTTCCTTCTTTCTCCAAACTGCTTCTCCCCAGCACTTGAAGCCGACTTGCAACCATGACCTGTCTTCCTGGCCCTTGTTTCTCCTGTCCTCGGGTGTTAGTCTCGTACTGTTTTTTTTTAATTCCACAAACGAGTGCAGTCATTCTATGTCAGTCCCTCTCCTGACTCTTTCCACTCAGCCTGATACTCTCCATGTCCATCCATTTACAAGAAAAGTCCGTGCTTCATTTTTCCTAACAGCTGCATAGTATTCCATGGTGTAGATGTGCCAGAGTTTCTTTATCCAGTCATCTGTTCTCGGGCACTGAGGTTCTATAAACACACTCTTATTCCCTCCCCTGACCTTCCCCCTCGTTGCTGTTGATCTGCCATGTGGGGTCCACATGCAGCCTTATTGTGGCACTCGCAGTTCTCACTGTGATGCTGGCAGGGGTCGCGGGCAGGGTGCAGGGCTCACATAGTCTGCTGGGGTGCTGATGGGGCATCATATGTCAGGACAAATTACTCAGTCTGCTGGGGTGCTCCTAGCAGGTCGAGTGTTAGGCTGCAGGCTCTTGGGTTTGTGCTCCTCTGGCTGTGGTGCATCCATTTCTGCTTGCCTGCATGCGCCTCTGGCTGAGGCATGCAGGCTCTAGCTGCAGTGCTCACAGGGTGAGGGGTCACTGTGGTGCTCTGTTTGGAGTTCCCAGGGCTCACACTTTCTGAGTGTGGTGCTTGTGTTCTTGGTTATTAGTCACAACATGTGACAGTGGTTTGGGTGCCAAGAACATGCCTGGCACCTGTGGCAACATGGAATTTGAACTCATTTGACCATATACCTACAAGGCAAGCATCTTAGCCACTGTGCTATGCGTCAAGCCCTCCATTTTAAAATGTTTTAGGGGTATAATGTCACCACCCTGTGTCCACCAAAGTGACAGTATCCCTCAGCCATAGTCCCCTGGACCTTTCAACCCTGCCCTGCCTCTTGGTGTGCTCAATTTGGGAGTTAGAGCCTATGGGTTTGTCTTTGACATTTCTCTCCTTGTGGTGTATTTCTTTGAATACCATATATAAGTGAGATCATCCTGTATTTGTCTTTCTCATTGTGAGTAGTGATTTCACTGATCTTTTACATGATCTTTTTTCATTTCTGTTTTCCTTTCTTCCACTGTAATTTTTATTTTTTTCCCTTCATCTACTGACTTTGGCTTTAATTTGTTCTTCTACTAAGTTCCTTGAGGTATGCAAAAAATATTTATCAATTGTTAATTTTGACAGTGTTGGAGAGTGAACCCTTTAGCTACTTCTAGAAGACCTTAGATGTGAAGATGTTCCCTTCACAGCACTGCAAGGGGAGGCCCAGGAAGCTTTCTCTGTGCTGTGCATTCTGACTTTGCTCTGAGTGCTTATGCACCAGGTGGGAATGGACGTGGGTGTCCCTGGTGGTCCACATCTCCAGTCCTGTTTTGTTTTGGGGTTACTCCTGGTGGTGCACTTAGGAATCACTTCTAGTAGTGCTCAGGGATCGAACCCAGGTCAGGACAAGGGTCCTACCTGCCGTGCTCTCATTTCTTATTTTTTTAATTTAATTTTTTGTTGTTGTTGACTCACTGTGAGGTACTGTTACAAAACTTTCATGATTGAGCTTCAGTCATTCAGTGATCGAACAACCCATCCTCCACCAATGCACATTTCCCACCACCAGCATCCACACTTAAGTACCTATTCTTAAGTGTGGGACTGAGGTGCTTGCCTGACTTGCATTGATTGATCCAGCAGACAGAGACGCATGTCTTCCTCTCTCCCTTAATCCTGTGTTTTTACATTGAAATCTCGCCATCCCCTCATAGCGTTCACGGTATTCTAAGAGGTTGTCTTTCTTGCCCCATGTCTGCCGCTCAAGAGGATATCGCAATCACTCCCTCCTTTCACAAGCACTGCAAGTGTACCTGGAGCTCACACACCCAAGTCCCTCATACTGCCCTTCCAGATAAGTCCAGACTCTCTAGGATTACTCTTCAGGCTTAGTTTCCTTTGGACTCGCACCCACATCTCTGATTCACCATTGCTCAGTATTTCCCTCATCCACTTACTCAAGCTTCTTGATAACATATGTATCCTCTGATCTTGGAATCTGCCTTTTGTGCTCTTTGGCAGGCCTTACATTGAAATCCTTTCAGAGTAAGTCCTCAGCATTTAGCCTTCGGAGGGTTTGATCAGAATGTCCTCTCCACCACTTTGTCATAGTTCTTTTACAGCCCTCATTTCTGCCCTTGAGTAATTTAATTGCACATATATCTTCCATTAGGTTGTAAACCCTTGGAAGACAGGGATGTCGCCATCCATTATGATTTCCCCAGTACTTGATATGGTGCTTTTTGCTTGTGTGGTAGTGTGCAGGGGCTGGCTGCTCCAGGCTCTGTGCTTGGAGCTGCTCCTGGGGGTGCTTGAGGGATCTTAAGGTGCCAAGGATCCAACCCAATCCAGAGTCTTCTACATAACAAAGCATGTGCTCAGTCTCATTGAGCTGTCTCTGATATGGTATTTTGAATGCATTTAGTATTCATGGTTAGTGGAGTTAAATCTCAGTGTACTTGTGAATCAAGGTTTGTTTTTAATAAATTCAAAGTTTAAATTGTTATATTAGCCAAATAGTATTGTTTAAATTGGAACTTAATCAATTTTTCAAATCTCTATCCCAAAGCAGCTCAATGAGTGAGGGGAATCTGTGGCTTAGAAGATCTTGTTTTTCTAACTGAAAAAGGCCCTCATAATTGTCAAAAAAAAAAAATCCTGAGAAGTCAACCAAGGTTGGTTAAATGAAGAGAAAGGATGAAAATGGGAAAGAGTTACAGCTCTCCATATGCAAATCCATCCTGTCTGTCTGTCTGTCTCCATTTCTCTCACTCCTTCCCTCTTCCAAATCTTGGTTCAGCCTTGGGAGAGTATAGGAGTCCAGGAATTTATCCATTTCTTTAAAGTTCTCATTTCACGGCATAAAGATTCTCAAAGTAATCTCTGATTTGAATTTCCATAGTTTCTGTTGTGATGTTACCTCTTTCATTTCTGATTCAGTTTATTAGGGTTCTCCCTCTCTCACTTTCTTTGAGAGTCTTGTCAGTGGTTTATTGATCTAGTTTATTTTTTCAAAGAACCAGCACTTGGTTTCATTGATCATTTGGATTGTTTTGGGGATTCCAGGTCTTTTTTTTTAATTGAATCACCTTGAGATACACAGTTACAAAGTTTTCATGATCTGGGTTCAGTCATAAAATGTTTAAACACCTGTCCCTCCACCAGTGCACATTTCCCACCAGTGCAACAGTGTCCCCAGTCCTCCCTCCATCCCTCCCTCCCTCTCTCTCTCTCTCTCTCTCTCTCTCTCCCCTCTATCCCGCTCTCTCTTTCCCTCTCTCTCTCTTTTACCTCCCCCATCTCTCTCTCCTTCCCCTTTTGAGCATTATGTTTTGCAGTATAGATACTGAGAGGCCATCATATTTGATCCTTTACCCACTTTCAGCACACATCTTCCCAGACTATAGACCAAACATTATGGCTACTTAATACCTGGATTGCAGATCACAACAGCCTAAAGGAGAGAGAATAAAAGGTACTCTCCACCTGCCACAGAGGCAGGAGTGGGGGGGTGGGGTGGGAATTATGGGGGGATGCTGGGAACATTGGTGGTGGAGAATGGGCACTGGTTGAAGGATCAGTTGATAACTCTGGAATTAATTCAAGAGGTAAAGGCAAAGGCCCTCCTGTTGTTCGTCGATTTGCTTGAGCGGGCCCAGTAACGTCTCCATTGGAGACTTTGTTGTTACTGTG
>JAOXYA010019676.1:0-13540 GCA_028565675.1 Sorex palustris | reverse complement strand
AGCACTGTTGAATTATTATTTATTGAAGCTTAAACTCTTAGAAGAGAGTTAGCTTAAACTCTTGGGAGAGCCTGGTAATCTACCGAGAGTATCCTGCCCACATGGCAGAGCCTAAGCTATCTGTGGTGTATTCAATATGTCAAAAGCAGTAAATGAAGTGGGTCTAATTCCCCTGACCCTGAAAGAGCCACCAATACGGCAGCATTAAGAAGAATGAGGAAGGAGAGGATAATAAAATCTCAAGGCCGAACTAGGCTGCCAAAACAAAGGACAAAAATGACTGTACTTTCACATATACTGTCTGTACTTTCACAAACACTGGCATTGGATGCACCCATCAAGGACCTGGTGGTGCAAGCGTGAAAGATCAAGTATGACATCATTGGTCTGACCGAGACCATAAGGCATCAATAGCAACACGCCTTTTTTGACACTGGAGAAAAACTGTTCCTCGGAGCGTGTGACAAAAGAGGAATCAGTGGTGTCTGAGTCCTTGTCTACACAAATTTGGCCATGAGCATTGATTCATTCGAATGCCTAACAACCCGAATCCAGAAGGGCAATGGAGAAAATTATCCATGACTTCTACTCAGATCTCTTCAATAGCCACATCCACCTGCCCACATACCAAATTCCTCAGGATGGATGTAACATTCCCAACATTTTCCCTTCTGAAATATTACACACCATTTCATCGGTAAAGAAGTGAACAGCACCTGGCCCAGACAAGGTCAGACCCGAACACCTGAAGAACCTGCTGTCAGTTCTCAACAATACCCTGGCTCAGCTCTTTACATGCTACATGTCTGAATGCAAGGTACTATCCCAGAGGAAAACCAGCAGGACTGTACTACTGTACAAGAAGGGAGACATCCACGACATTGGCAACTATTGCCTCATCTTTCTGTTGTCTGTTGTCTATAAGCTGTTAACTCGAGTCATCCTGAATAGGATTAGCAGAACACTAGATGAAGGACAACCATGTGAAAATCAGAAGAGTGGGGCACGTAATATGATTTGGAGATGACCACTGTACTAGAGCCATTACCGACTAGATTCCATGGGACATTAAAAGATTACGTGGCCACCAACCAACGAGTTGGTCAGACTTCTTAGTCAAGACCCTGAATGATCGGTTTGAGGCTCTTCATGTTCCTGTAGTGAGCGGATGCCTTTGGGCTACACTAACATGCAACAGGGACAAATGGAGACATTTCTGGTGCCTGATCCAGCAAATCGATGAGTAATGGGATGTCAGGTGATCAAGTGAAACTCTTAGAAATGATCAGGTCATAAGTAAAAACTCATTTTAAAGATTCGTGTTTAAAAAATAGTAAGGCAAAGAAAAAAATTGAACAACAAATAAGCTGCATAAGTAAATGGAGAACCAAATGCACTAAAGAAATAACCAATCATACTGTATTAGCACAGGGCTGGAGTGATACCACAGTGGGTAGTGTGTTTGTCTTGTAAGCGGCCAACATGGCCAACCTGTGTTCGATTCCTCTGCCCCTCTCGAAGAGCCCAGCAAGCTACCAAAAGTATCTCGCCCACAAGGCAAAGCCTGGCAAGCTACCCGTGACATATTCCATATGCCACAACACAGTAACAATTGTCACAATGGAGACGTTGCTGGGCCCACTCGAGCAAATCAATGAACAATGGGAGGACAGTGACAATGAAAGTATTAGCAGAGAGCAGAGATTGGTGGAAAGAATTCTGGGATGAAAGGACTTCTGTCTTGTGATTATCTCTCACTTGCTGTGAAGGGTAATCATCTATTTCTTTTTATCCTGATCTGACTAACCTTATCTAAGCAAGGAAGCATAGGGTCAGGAATATGAGGGATCCCTTTGGAACTTATATTCATCTCTAGTCTTTTATTTTTATCTTCTTTTAAAAAGATATTCAGGTGACTCTCCAGGTGAGTGCATCAGCAGCCTGATGGCACCATCAAACCTTCAGATACCCCAAAATTGCTGCTGTGCCTTCGGCCAGATCCCAAAAACTTGGGGCAAAGTTTACCAAGAAAGTAAATGGCCAAAAGTTAGGTATGTAGGAGATACACCCACAAACCTCCTCCGGCTGAGCCATATAATTAGATACATGGCCTCTGGTTCCGAATCAAACTGCTTAACATCCATGATCCCAGAGACTCAGAAACGAATCTCGGAAACCAAAGGCTTTTGGCAGAAATGCGTCCTGTTCCTGCAGTAGATTACTGGCGCTGGGCCACTCCAGGTGGAACTAGATTTTGTGCCTTGACCAATTCCCCCTGGCGGCCCGGTGACCACCATCCTCCAGAGGCCACTGGACAGTCAGGTTTTGGGCCTGCAGTGACGAGACACACAGGGCCTCACCAGATAGGGGTGGAACTGGCCCTTTCCTCCCCATCCCAATGAGACCCCTGAGTTGCTGCCTACAAATGGCCTCTCTTGTTCCTGATCAAGCAGATTAACGACCATGATCCCAGAGACAAAGAAACAAATCTCAAAACCCAGCAGCTTTTGGTAGAAATGCATCTGGACTGCATAAATGGTGGCTGCCACCTCAGAGCTTACTGAAAAGCCAGTTATGAGCCGGCGGTGATGGGGCAACTGCAGTCTCATAGGAAGGGGCGGGGTGCGGTACCAGCTCATCCTTCACTCCCTACCCAGGTCACGAGTTGCACCCCACGAGTGGCTCTCCAGCACAGTCATAACACCAGATGCACAGAAACCAATATCATAATTATCTGGCTCTTTGCAGAAATCCATAATCGCGAAAGCAGCAACGCAACATTATATGATTCTCATACCAGCTATAGAAAACAAAGCATTTCACAATGACTTTTCAGCAATTCTTATTGTTGGGGGGGGGGATTCTAAACAATTATGGTGCAACTTTTGTCCAAATAATAAATGTAATCAATGTAGAGAAGATTTAAGTAGAAATCATCTGCCTCACGGGCATTGGGAGGGTTGGGAGGAGGGTATATTGGGGTTCCTGGTGGTGAAAAATGAGTATTGGTGAAGGGAAGGTGTTTGGCCATTGTACGACAGAGACTTAAACCTGAAAGCTTTGTAACTTTTCCCACAGTGATTCAATAAATATAAGAAGAAAATAATTAAAACAATTTAAAAAATTAAAAAATGAAAAGATATTCACAGTCATAAAAATAGGAAAATCTTTGGGCTAGAGTTAGTATATTAAATAAGAAACTTACTTTGCATGTGATTGATTTGAGTTTAATCTCTGACACCACATACGGTCTCTTGAACACTGCCAGAAATGATTCCTTAGCACAGAGCCAGGAGTAAGCCTCACACATAGCTGGGTATGGCCCCCAAAGCAAATAACAAAAGGAAATCCTGCATTTCCTTAGACCACTAATTCTCAACTACCGCAGTACTGCAGACTCTAATGAAAACCTGAATCGCTTTACACACTCTCTTCCTGGAGTCATAAACATGTGCAATCAAACAGGCTACATTTAATTTCAATCAGTTTTCAGGGATCTTGAAGTTCACAGAATCCCATGAGGTCATGCTCATGTCATAACTTTTGCCCTCTGCCAAGGTGACCCTGGGACTCTGCTATTTAGAGGTTACCACTGATGTGTGTTTCCTTAGGGTTTTGAGGCTTCCCAGAACCTACTTAGAAAATTGCAAAGAACATTTCCCTTGCATTCAAACCTTGTCATTCAGGTGAACCAATTTTCTCGTTGTCAATCAGGACATTTGCAAATGTTTCATTAGCTTTGGCCCAGATAGCTTTTAACACATGCATTTGCTGTGTGGTGCAGATGATATATCAGCACAAACAACATACCAGGCCTTCATTAATTACACAGGGAGAAAGAAGGGACTATTTAATGGAACTACAGAAACATAGTGTGGAGGTCTATTTCCCTGGAAAAGCAAATAAATCATTCCCATGCTACAAAAATCTCAGACGTTTTTCTGTTATAGCTCTTTTTAACATATATGACACAGATTAGTTCACTCTTCCCCTAGATTTATTCATTCTTTCATCTACATGCCTAATAGTTATTGTCAAGCAAGGATGCAAGTTTCCAGAGAAAAGTAAACAAATATATTTAGGGGATACAACCCCTGTCCTTATGGAACTAATTTATAGAGGTGACAGTAAATAAAATGGTCACAATTAAGAAAATAAAATTTCCGTAAGTATCAGCAGCCCAGGGGAAAACTAAAGGATAAGAGGATGCTAATCTAACCAAGAGAGGTCAGGGAAATTTTCCCAAAGGGAATTTAAAGCAGAATAAGTAGGAGGTAAAATGGAAAGGTTGGGGTGGGGAGGAAAATGACAACACTTTGGGCCAAGGCATATGGCTAATATATCTAGAGCAGAAAGAAATCCCGTGTGGTAAAAAAATATAAAAGGGTATAACTACAGGAGATTACAGGAGTGCATGGACTTCTCATGCAGGGTTTGTGACCAAAGTTTTCTATTTTAATAGACTGTAAGGACAATAAGAAACCTATGGGGAAATGACAGGTTACCAGAGTTAATCAGGAACCCAGGTAAAGAAGTTCAACTTAATAATAAGCATTTATTAATTTTTTTTCCTTTAACCAGGGATGATTAATTTTTATTTTCACTAAAATGGTAGATTAAAAACATTTTAGGCTTTGTGAGTTGCTTATAGGGCTTTGTAAATTTGCTTTTTTAACAGTCCCTTAAAAATATATCCATCTTGGGGATATGGTGCCACCATCAGGTCAACCTGTACCTATGAGTAAATCAGCAGCTGGATGGTACCTTCCGGCTTCCTGACACCCCAAAATTGCCACTGTGCCTTTGGTCGGATCCCAACAACTTGGGACCAAGTTTACCAAGAAATTAAACTGCCAAAAGTTAAGTATGTGGGAACCACGCCCACAAACCACATCTGGCTCAGCTATACAGCTCATTTATTGAAAGAGACCCATTGATAAATCTCAAAAGAGATCAAAAGCCACAGTTAATCTCAGATCCATGAATGGCTGAACAGACTAGGGTAAATTGGAGGCCAGCAGGTTGGTCTGTGTTCGCCCAATATGAGCCTCCAGCAGCTGCTTGCTTCCACAATCCAAAATTGCCGCCATACACCGGGCCTGTCTTCACTGTCTCAGGACGGACCTCACCAAGATATAATCTGCTGAAAATTAAGGTATGCGGGTTTTGTGACTGAAATCTCCAGGCTTTCACTGAGTTGGAGTGGACTATGTTCCCCCACTCCCCAATACACATGGAAGCACTGGCAGTCACCCCCACAAACCAACTTCAGCACCACCCTGTAAATTCTCTTACTGGCCTTGCTTCAGAGACCCATAAGTAAATCCCAAAAGAGTTAAAAAGCCAGAGACACCTCAGTGAGTCCCAGAAGACACCACAGAGCCAGAGATCTCTCTGGGTCCCATAATGAGCCAATTTCACTGGGGCACCCCCGATGGAGTAGGTGCAGTCTCCCCGCCTACTCCAGATGGAATCCCAGTGACCAAGAGCTTCCACAAGCAAGTCCCATGTATTCAAGTTCCAGAATAAGATCTATATGCTGCATGGCAGCAGAGGCACTGGGCTGTCCCTGCCTGGCTTCCTGCCCACTCATCAACTGGTTGTCACACTCACAATGTGTCTCTGGGCGCCATCTTAGTGCACCAACAACCCTGGTCCAGAGACACCCAGTTGAATTCCAAAATGGATTAGTGACCTACATAAATGTCTCTGGAACCCAACCATCTACAATCTAGGATTCCAGAGCTGTAGTACCCGTGATTTTCAAAATTAGCGATGGATAATAAATGACCTAACATCTGCCCCTGGCAGGCAGGCTTGAATGGTGGCGGAAAATTTTGAGCAAAACATAATGCCCCAAAGTAGAGAGAGTATTAGGGAAATTGTCTGCCATGGAGAGGCTTTCACTGAGTTGGGGTGGGCTATGTCCCCCCACATGTCCCTGTGGAGGCAGGGTGAGGACTGGGATTGGGGGTGGGGGATGTACTGGGGACTGATGATGGAAAGTGTCTACTGTGGAGGCACAGGGCTTCGATCATTGTATGACTGAATCTCGAACATGAAAACTTTGTAACTGTGTCTCACGGTGATTCAATAAAAAAAAATCTAATGTGGAGTTCTTGCCCAATTCAACCATCTTAGCTCAAGGACTGTGAGCTAAACTAGGCCAAGGGGGGATTTGGGCCAGAGAGGTATGAGGCTGTGCCTTTTTTGGCTATCCTCTGTATAGATGGACCCTAAGTTCTGTGAGGACACAGGCCTCTGGTTCATTGAAGATTTTTCAGGGCCCATCACAGTGCCAGATACATTGTAGATACTTAGCATGCACTTTTTAAATATTTATCAATATTTAATATGAATATTTTAAGAATGTTGTATCTTTTATTATCCTAGGAGAAGCACAGGAACAACTGAATAGAAAAGAGGTGCTTTATTGACAATGGAACACTAAGGTTGGAAAGGACACCTATCAGCATGGGCTGGAGAAGAGTTTCAAAGAGAATAAGTCAGAGCAATGGTTTTATGCCCAGCAGAGAGACAATGACATAATGGCTAAATATAGATTAGTGGTTTCTCAGGAAATTCATATTTATTAGGAAGCATGCCTAGCATATGCAATTGAGGAACATACAAAGAACTTATATCACATGTACAGAAAATGATTGAAAAATATCACCCATTAAGGAGTGTTTTTTTTCAGTTCTACTTTGGCTCATTAAAGGTCAGAAGAATGCAATGGAGCAGCTTCTCCCAGGGAGAGATGTTATACACTCCAAACTAAAAGTCTAAGGTTAATCTGCTTTAGCTTTTTCTAACCACAGAAAGTTCTTCTAAATTTGATGGGTGGGAGGAAAAAGGAGAAAAGACAAAGGTGCAAGAAGTTTGACACTCTGACAAAAACAGATGAGATGCTGATATTATTGGCGACTTTGTAATTATATATCATTATCCTTGCTATTATTATAGCCAAATAGCAGATAAGAAAAGTATAATTAAATTTGTTGATGACCATAGAGCTTTACAGAATCAGTATTTGAACCAGACCGTAAAACTTCTAAGTCTATTCTTTTTCTTCTAATAGTTCTGCCTCTTTGGTTAACCACAGCTAAACTTAAGTATATGTAATCTAGATAAACTTAAATGGATAGATGCAATAGATGCAAACTAATGTACTAGAAGAAAGATTCCATTTAAAATATGTGTCGGAAAACGTACATTGATCTCCCTTTCTATTCCAGCCAGAATAGGTGACTTAGATCCTAGCTTTTTAGGGTCATGAGTCCTATGATGTCATATAACTTTTAAAAAATTGTTTTAAATAGATTATTTTATTGTTTACTATCAACATATGCTTGATTTGTATACCTCTTTTATATACCCAGGGTGGCATAAAATTTTTTCAGGAGAGATAGAGTCTCTAGTGAAAAAGTTTAAGAAGCCCCAAGCAGATGTTTACTTTTTATACTTTTAGAGAGTAGAAGTCTAAGACTATTGCATTGGAGATCCGTAATGTCTGGTATAGACCTTTTTCTTCATTATATTCACATATGGCCTTGACATGGTTGTGCATCCACAGATAAAACAAGTGTCTCTTATTCTCTTTAAAAGGGCCATCATGAGAGTTCCATGCTCATGCCTTAATTAAAGCCTAATTACCTTTTTACTTACCTACAAATACTGGCACTTCAGAGTTTAGGATTTCAAATATTAGGTAGGGGATGCATTGACCTTTTGTACCTTTCACCTGACATCCTTATTATAATAAATAAGCAATGTGTAAAGGTAGAAATATAAAATATAAATATAAAAGAGAGAGGGGTGCCAGAAGAAAAAGGAAGCCTGATAAATGAGATAAACTATAATTTTCAGGGTTAGATGAGACTGCAGATGCTTATAGATGCTTGAGACAATGTGAAAATGCACATGGTAGAGAATTCAGCTGAAGAAGTAACTGTCCTGCCCAATAGGATGCAGACATGAATCTCCTCAAAATCTGTCATGAAGTATTTCCTGCAATTTTTACATTTTCTCCCATTCAGGGAAGGGGGATATCAGTAGGCATTCAAAATCTTTTTGAGTTATTTTCTTGGCATTTCTGTTATTTAGCTTAGGGAACATTGAGAATTTTCTTTTCCTTGCTTCATAGAAAAAGAAGGGAAACCCACTTGTGAAGAAAATTACATTTCTCACAGTGCCAGAGAAAATAAATACATAAACTAAAATTAATAATAATATGTTTCAAACATGAAACTAACTGAAGCATGATCTGATTTAGAACTTTTTTCCTACATTTGTGCTGTTAACAATATCATCCTTGACAGAGCCTAATGGTGGTGAGCAATGTTAGGACCAATGAAAAGGCAAAAAATTGAGCATGTGCTCCAGTTCTTCATCAACTAATTCAGTTTTGAATTCAGTTATTAGGAAGAACCTAGAAACAAATCTCAGGAATCTAAGCCAATATACACCCATCCATGGGTGCTAAGATAACAAATTCACATTTGTACCATTTTGCCTCCTCAAATATGTCCCTTAGTGCTTTGCTTGCTTGACTCTAGTCCCAGTTTTGTGAATACATTTCACACCTTGACAAAATACATGATTATTTTACCTTTCCATCATCACCATACTGAATAGGTATCAGATATTGCTCAAGTACCAAGAGTTTAAGCTTTATCAGAAATCTTGCTAGGAATACAGGAACTTAGGTTCACCCTAGACATAGTAGATCATTTGCATCACTAGTATTTGTCTCTTGGCAGTGCTGCCAGCAGAATTGTACATGCAATAAAATGACAGACTGCTGCCCTTAACTTACTTTCCTTCCTTCCTCCCTTATAAGAACATTCCTACTCATCAAATATTAAAACTAGCCATTATTGTTTTAAAGCAATCTCTGTAAGATATTGGGGGATGTCAAACAATCAGGACTGTTGGAGAAGCATTATAGAGTAATCACATTGACACAATTTGGAACAAGAAAGAGCTGACTTTAAGATTGAGCAAACCATTTCATAACTGAGCACCTACTTCACCTCTCAACTTCATTCTCCTCAGAACAGTTTGCTAGTTGGTTTATATACTAGTCTGCCTATGAAATAAATCAACCCAAAATTTCAGAATTATCTTTGTAGGTCATATTTGACAATGATGCACCCCTGTAATTGTCTACAATTTGAGACCAAGATTTTCCATATAGTCTCAGTCTAAAAATAACAAAACACACACAAATTTTTAAGTCTTCTTCTACTTTACAGTGATATTCTGTATCACCTAGTCTGCCTTCAATAAACAAGGAGTATCACTATCTCTTTACAGGCAAAGGCACCACAGAGAAGAAAACAGGGAGACTAAATGAGATAAACTATACTTTTAAATATAAGTATATAGAAGAGCAATAAAATCTGTGACAATTAACATTAGCCACATACCTTTGTTGTTGCAGGACTGAAAGAATTAAGGCATGAGAAATCTCAAATCCTCAACTCCATTGCTGGGAGGCTACTTCAACTTTCTTAATTTCTTTTATCTAAAAATGAGAACAATTAAAGTCAGTCCATAAGAATGAATTGGGAAAAATTTGATACAACACATAGTAGGCATGTTATAAAAAAAGTTTATGAATGTAATAGCACTGTAGCAGTATCCTCCCGTTCATCGATTTGTTTGAGCGGGCCCAGTAATGTCTCCATTGTGAGACTTTTTGGTACTATGTTTGGCATATCAAATATGTCACGGGGAGCTTGCCAGGTTTTGCCATGCGGGCGAGATACTCTTAGTAGCTCACCTGGCTTTCCAAGAGGGGCGGGGGAGTAATAATTTCCTTTTAATCTTCAGAAGTAGAAATAGCCCAATTCTCCCAGAAAACCCTAAATTGCAGATACTGGATGAAGCAGAAATAGCCAGGAGTGAACTTATTCTCTCTTCCCTCTGGGTCAGCATCTTTCTTTACAGTAGCCTGACCAGATGACCCTTTCCTTTGGAGACATGAAGGAGAGTGTGTGTGCCCTCAGAGATAACATGTGGTGAGTTCAGGGATTACTAATTGAATTTCTGTTTACCTTTTATATTCATTCAGAATTCCAATCTGGGCAGAGTTTAACTATAGCTAGGGTTCTCTACCTCCCCCTCCACCCCTTCTCTTGCTGACAGCACTCAAGTCTTTTCCAAAGCTGCTTCCCCATTTACATTGTACCTCTAATCAGAAACTGATGTGATGGCAAAATTGGGGGGAGACAGACATGTGGCCCAGAAGAATATTTTGAGAATGGATTTGCAAGCATAGTAAAAAAAATTATGGAAGCAATTTCAAAGGTTCTCCCAGAAATATCATTTGCCAGAGCTCACAACCCCTCTCGAAGTCCACAGAGATGGAATTTGTAGTCTGAGGATCCAGACTAAGGAACCCAGTTGCAAAGAACTTTTCAGTCTCTAAGTAGTTCCCCTATGATGTGGCTTATTTAATTCTCCCATCAGCTCTGTATCACTGTATCGCTGTCATCCTGTTGTTCATCGATTTACTCGAGCGGGTGCCAGTAACACCTCCATTCATCCCAGCCCTGAGATTTTAGCAGCCTCTCCTGACTCGTCTTTTCCAACATATTATAGCTCTAAGGAGAAGAGTGGTGGTCTTAAGGTCCCCTTAACGGATGAGCACAAGAGATCATCAAGGTTCAGTGATATGTGCTCAGGTCTGCAAAGAGAGTGTAGAGAAAGTAAATGAATAGTCCCTATCTTGTGCTCTCCTAACTTTTCACTTATTCACTTCCTGTTTCTTCCATAGCCCCATTACCATGTGGGGTGAGGTTAAGTAAGGGTTCTGGTGCTAAAATAGTAGAGGTCAGTGGCCCTTCAACCCCTTTGTCCCTAAGATCTTCTTGATGAGTTCTTCCATCTCATTGTCATCCTGTCTCAGTGTTTCCTAAGTGAGTAATACAGATTCATGAAGGTAAGGATGGGGTGGGGTCAGGGTACAATGAAATGAAAGGGTGGACAATAGTAGTCCAGAGTGCAGTTTGAAGTGATACTTTCTGATTGTTCACTTAAAGAAGGCACTTTCCCAAAGGGTCCTGTGTCACTATTTTTCTTTTATAAAAGAGGGGCCATAAGTCAAATAAATTTGAGAACTTCTGACCTAAACTCTTGACTTTTGGCTTCTTCTGACAACCATCATTTTCCAGAGAGCAACTTTCTATTGTCAATTTGGCCATAAACTCACTCTGTAGAGCTTTCCAAAATATTGAATTTGGAGTACAGAGTTCTGATAATATGTGTGATGCCCAGGTTGGCCTTCTCTCTCTTACCCATAAATCTCTACATTTCTCCTTTTTTTTCCTTTTCTCATGGTGGTGCTCAAGCCAGATCAAGCTACTTAAACAAACTGGATCATCTCTTGCTTCTTCCTCCTTACATTTGACAGATAATTTATCCTCTACCTATATGCTCCCTTCTTTACTTCTCTACTTGTGCAACCAATATGTGCTTGTATAAACTCCACAAAGGTGGCATCCAAAACTGTCCCATGAGGGGCTGGAGAGATAGTACAGTGGGTGAGGTGCTTGCTTTGTATTCAGCCAAATTGGGTTTGATTTCTCGCACCACATTTGGTCTCCCCAGCCCCATCAGGAATGATCCCTGAGCAGTGCCAATGAAAAGTGTCCCATGAAAGGTTCCTCATCAAAACAGATGTTTTGGAAAACACGCTGTGGCATCTCTAACTCTATAAATAGTAATATTTATTACTGCATACAAACCATTTCTCCGCATTACCTGCTTCTCCATTGATGATATGCATAAGCATAAAATTTCCGTTAAGACAAAAACTTTATTATCCATAACTCCAATACTGTACAAAATGAAGCTCCAAAGGACATTCTGATAACAAAAAAGAAAAAATCCTAGAGTGGGGAAATGAATAAATGAGAAGACCTATACCCAAGAATATTTATTTTTCTAAATGTTACATTCAATGTTCTCAACTACAAATCTGAAGGCAGATTTTAAATAACTTTCTCTCTTGTTTGATGGGTAGGCTGGAGCCAGATGTTGGAGATCTGAAGAATCCTTGTAGTATTTTGCAGGAAGCTAGAGAAATACTGAAAATAAAATGTACACCCTTTCATCATTTTACCCATTTGACTTGGGGTAAGGGTGCAGAAACTCTGAGCATCTACCTCCTGAAAAACTTTAAGTATCCCAAAAGTGTTCTTCTTCCACGCATTCATTCATTCAATTGGGTAGTATTCACTAATGTCTTAAGAACTCTGAATCTTAAATATCTAATCTATTATATAAATCTGTGGTAATACTCTTTCAAATTACCAGGGGTTAAAAAGATATAAGAGAAATAATAGTCAACTAAGACAGCGTATGGACTTTGAGTAGGCAGACTGTGACAAAGATTTCCTTAATTTTACTTATGAGAGTTGTCCTAGAAAGTTTTAGAAACATATTGATTCCTGGGCCCTGTAACCTATTAAATAGAATAATTTGGAGGAGCCAGGAATTAGCATTTTTAAATGTACTAGTTTATACTAATAGGCAGGGAGTGTTGATAAACGCTGACACAGAATAATTCATAGTACAGAGAAGATGTTTAACACACATTTTCTGGGAGAAGGGATAAGTGAATACACTATCTTAACATGTAGTACTTCATCATCCTAGGCCCTAAGCGTCTATGCATACACCAGCTGTGAGATGCTTGAGGGTGAACACTCTGTTTTGTGTATTTAATTCTTTGATTTCTGGCATGCAGTTGAATTTAGTCTCTCTTAATGAGCTGTTATATACTTCCAGGACTAGGAACAAGGAGCTCTGTTAGTTGGAGAAGAGTGGAATAAATAAGGATACATGGGGAAAGTACAAAGTTGGGAGTCACATGGAGATGAATTTGAATTCCTGGTTCCTTTATTAATAAATCAGTGAAATCTAAAGTTTTCTCATTTGTAAACATCTGTAAAATTTCCCTCATCAAAACTGATATACAGATTAAGTAGAAAGTCAAATTCAAAGGTCCTCATCCAAAAACAATAAATATGTCACCCTTCTTATTTTTTCCCTTTACAAATCTCTAACTACACAGATTAGGTTAAAACTTTGAAAAATGAGACATAATAGAAAAAGGTGGGGTATGTAGGAAGATGGAAAGAGTAAAAGAAAGGGAGGTGGAAAGGAGGCGGAGATAATAAAGGCAAAGACCAGAAAGGAGTTATCATCAGGAAAGCAAATGGTGGTCATAGACTAGAGAAATAGTTAATTTTAGACACTGTCAGAAACACCATATCTTCGGCCTCAGCACTTGGCATTCTTGCTACCCTGTCCAGTTCAGACACATAACATAGCCATATATCACTGTCCTTCTGCATAAGCACTGGGTGGTAAATGCCACAAACACTAATAACAACATTCATCACCAGGTAAGCAGCTCCATATTGGGCTTGCTTGGGCCAAGTTTCCAACCCCACACCAGTCTCAGTCCTGGCTCCCTGCAGCCTCCCAAGGACCGGGCGCTCTATCCCCAGGACTCTGCCCAAGGCAG
>JAOXYA010019669.1:0-13540 GCA_028565675.1 Sorex palustris | reverse complement strand
CACCACCAGGAGTAATTCCTGAGTGCATGAGCCAGGAGTAACCCCTGTGCATCGCCAGGTGTGACCCAAAAAGAAAAGAAAAAAAAAAAGAAAGAAAAAGAGGGGTTGGGGGATGGGGCAGGGGCCGTGGAGAAGGGGCTGTGCTGTTGTTATTCTCGTGCCCACTGAGGAGAAGACGGAGACACACACGGGCTAAGGAACGTGGTGACGCCAACGCAAAGAGGCAGAGGCAGAGGTCCAGCCTCAGGCTGACAGTGGGTCAGCGCATACACATGCTCCCAAGCTCTCTCCCCTGGGTCAAGAAGGTGCTACGTCTAGACTCAGAAGCTCTCCATGTGATGGGCCCCTTTGAAGTTCCACCGTGAGCTGCCCAGCCAACAGTGCCCCACGGCACAGAGAGAGGGACCTCCCCAGTCTTAAGGAATTGGAACGGTGCTTTGTCCTCATCCCTCCCAGGATGGACTCAAATCAAACATATAGCAGCCTACCAATGGGGCCCTAGGTTCCCAGCCACCTGGGTCTGCCCCGTCCTCTTAATGGGAGACATGGGGGCGCCGAGTGTCCAGAGAGATGAGACGCACAGGTGCGGCGGGCGCTGTCACCCCAGATGTGCATGTCCTCAACTCCAAAGTGAACGATAATCCCAGAGCTATCTCCGCGGGTGGCTGTCCAGGACCAGCTCCGAGGTTCCCATTGTGCCTCAGAGACAGTTGGTGTCACACTTGTGCAACGAAGCTGGGAGCGAGGCCCGGAGCAGGAGCGGGAGACCCGGGAGGCGGCAACCCCAGCCCGGGAAGACGCAGCTTCATCCATCAGGACCCGGGTGGCAGTGAAAAAGTGCCTGCCTCGCCCGAGCGTTGGGGTGCCATTAATCAGGGCGCCCCAAACTGGCAGGAAGACTGGGTATGCATTATTCCTAGAAGCCAGAGAAAGCCCCAGGAGAGCCCGGTCGAGGCAAGTTGTTCGCAAAATACTCCAAAATACTCCATCTTCTGGGGTGCTCGGGGAAAGGCCCAGAAGTGGCACTACGAGGCCGTGTCGAGCAGACCTATATATACGGTGCATGTTAGAAAGCCAGCCCGCGGTGACAAGGACAAGCTGGGAGAGACACGGCCTCCATACTGTCTGCCACCAGCGGAAACTGTCTCCAGGAACTGCAATGCCATCGGCCCCTCCCCCCCTGCTCTGTGAGACTTTTTCATAGGAGATACAAGTCCCTGCCGGTCGGCAGGATAAGGCTCCCTAGAAAAGATGCTGTTCTTTCCTCCACGAATTCCAAAAATTCCCAACCCCCTTGGATTTTTGGCCGCGGGAGGCAGCTCGGGAAGGAGGGTCTCTTGGGAGCACCCCTGGAGCTCCTAGCTTGCGGCCACCCGTGGAGAGCTGCTCCTTGGCCTCAGGGCTGACAAAGGGCTCCCCGGCCAGCCAGCCCATGTCCCCGGGTCTGTGTATGTTCAAACAAGAATATCTGCCCATGGTGATGAAGGGCTTTGTCAGGGATACCGAGTGACACTTATTAAGTTTGACTGTGGGTGCACAGTTTGCAGGCACGGGTCCATCGGACTTTCCTTACAGTCCTAGGAGAGTTTAGCAGGGCCCTGGCAGGTCCCATGGGGGATGAGATCAGACAGGCTCCTTGGAAAGGTAAAGCACAGGAGGGCAGAGGGAGGCGCTACTGACAGAGCCCCCCTTTCCCGAGCTAGCGACTGGCACTCAGGCTGCAGCTAACCAGGTTTGGATGCTAATCATGCTTTGCTCCATCAGCACTGTCTTAAGACTCAAGATCCAGCTGGGCCACCAGGTGGGAAGGGTGCCGGGACCCAAGCAGGGTGGGCAGAAGACACGGCAGTGAGTCAGGCACAGCAGTGAGGGTCTCCAAGGCAGCTGTGCCTGGCAGATGAAACACAGCCCATGGCTCCAAAATGCACGAGGGATCTCAAGAGCAGTTCCTGGGGGCCAGCAAGCCAGCACAGCGGGGCGACAGCTTGCCTTGCATGGCCGCGTAGAACCCCCCTCCCCCGCCCCAAGCGTACAGCCTTGAGTGATCCTTGAGTAGTAATCCAAGAGTAAGCCCCAAGGACCACTGGAAGTGGCCCCCGCACCTCCAAAATAGGGCTGGGGAGGTAGCTCAGCATTAGAGCTCTTCTTGCCTTGCACGTGGGAGGCCCTGGGTTAGATTCCAAACAAAAAGTAAATCAGAAAACAATTCCTTTCCTACCTTGTCAATACCAGTCATTCATGATGCAATTCTTATTTTTACAGATAGAGTGATGATTCTCACACGTCATGGGACAGGAATTTCTCCCCAGGGCGGAGATCAATAATAGAATCTTGTCCATAGGAACCACGAGGTACTTCTACCATTATTTGGGGGGTTTGTTGGTTTCTTTGTCTTTGGTCTCCCAAGTGGGGCTCAGGGGGCACTGGGCTCTCATGATACTCCTAAGCCAGGCAGGCTTCACTGCCCAGGATACACAGTGCGAGGGGCTGTGATGGGGGCCCAACCTGGGCTCAGGTAGCCATCAGAGCTACATCTGGCAGTTCTTGGGGACCAGGCAGTATAAGGAATCAAACTTGGGGCCTTGCCCCTGCAAAGTTCATGTCCCCAGCCTCCGTGCTATCCCTGGGCGGCGGGGGTGGGGAGGGGGTGTTCATTTGGGTTTCTCTGAACTGACATTTGAACATCATCTCAAGATCAAACGCCAGCCTTTGAACCTCTGGCCAGTGGGGCCAAGCTCCCGGCTACGAGTCTGTCTCAGTTCCCCACAATCTGCCAAGGGCTGGGCCTTGGAGATGAGCCCTTTCTAGTATTGAATCTCCCCACCCCCGACCCCGTCCATCCCCAGGTGAATGCTGGGGTCTGGGAGGTGTCAGTTTCCTCTCACTGCCCAGCATCAATGTAATCACCGAAGCGGGGGAACCAGCTGGGAGAGAAGGAGCCTGCCACCCCGAAAAGACAGACAGCTAAATAAGTCATAGGGCTCGCAGGCAGCCTGGCTCTGGGTTATGTAATCACCCCCCAACCCCCCTCCACCCCCCCATCCCGCTCCTTCCCTCGCTCCAGTTCTCCAACCGGCCTTCCTGCTCTTGTCCTTTGGCTGTTTTGAAGCCCAGGCTCCACACTAGGCGGAGAGAAAATCTGGACATGAAAGAGAACCCATTTGGAAACAGGGTATACAGACAAGCCACCTCATTTGTCTCCGGGCTCAGAATCAAACCCCAGGTTTCCATGGGAGCCAGGATGCGGTGACGAGAGAAATCCTGGCACTGTGGGGTCCCGTGTGTGACTGGGGCTCAGTCAGAGCCCTTGGCACATGTGGGCAGGGGCTTGGTCCTCCCAGATGCCTGGTGGCTCCCGGACAGACGCGGTTACTGCATTTGAATCTAACCAGGGCCTTTTGGAATAGGGCTGTGCTGGAGGCAGGAAGTCATCAATTCTCTGCCAAGCCATTTTCCTCCGGGCTCCTGATCAACATGTACGAACCGGCCAAGGGGGGATTAACTTGAGTGGCTCCCACAGAAAAGCGGAGAAAGGGAAAGAGAAGGAGATGCAGGGCTCTGTGTGTCTCTGCTGCTCTCTCTGCTTCCTCTGAATGAGAGGAGTGGGGGCTGGAGTGATAGCACAGCAGGGAGGGCGTTTGCCTTGCACGCTGTCAACTGGGTTCGATTCCCAGCATCCCCTATGGTCCCCCGAGCACCGCCAGGAGTAACTTCTGAGTGCAGAGCCAGGAGTTACCCCTGTGCATTGCTGGGTGTGACCCCAACTCCTCCCCCCCCAACACACACACAAAATAAATAAATGAGAGGAGTAGCAGTAATGGCCACCAGGGACCAGAAGACTAGAGGCTTCTCAGCTAATTCTTACCCATGAAAGAGTAGATCCCATGACTGACCCTTCTGATTTCCCTGAGAGGAGTCTGGGGTTTGGAAGAGATCAGGACCGTGGCCACAGGCTTGGACACGGATGGCAGCATCAGCTCAGCATGCAAACACAACTGAGAGAAGCAATGAACTACCAGTCCCGAAGCGTCTCTCCACAACCTCACGGTCATCTGAAGCACTTGCTAGAAACCCAGCTTCTGGGGCACTGGCCCGGACCCACCCACCTCGACACTTGTGTAGAGGGGCCTGGTGCTGTGTGGTTAAGGAGGTACAAGCGCTCAGGAATGTGCCGACCACAGACTCTTAGCTGATGCAGTCTCAAGGTAGGATTATTACTGTTATCTGTGGGAGAGACGATTCTACCAACTCTCCCAGTCAATGGGCTCATGCCCCGGCAGGAGAGATGATTCCGCTGTGCCTTTGGAGCTCCCCAGGCAATCCATGGACTTCCCTTCCGGTCCTGAACCCGAGTCCAGTGGTCAACAGCACAGGGAGAGCCAGGTTCTAACTCTAGAAAAAAGTGGGGTGAGGTGTGGTGGGGTGAGGAGCAAGTTTTGGGGATCTTATTTTCATGCTGTTCCTTTCTTCATGGCCTTTGGTTTCGGGGCCACACCCGGCGGTGCTCAGGGCTTACTCATGGCTCTGTACTCAGGAATCACTCCTGGCGGTGCTCAGGGGACCATATGGGATGCTGGGGATCGAACCCCAATTGCCTGCATGCAAGGCAAACACCCTACCCGCTCTACTATCACTCAAGCCCCCTATGCATGGCTTCAAAACCTTTATGCCACCATATAACTTAAAGATATCTTAGAGGCCAGCCTTGGTGGGCAGCTCTGCCCAGCCCACTGGCCCCTTGGCAATCCCCAGCAATGTTTCTGGTTTCCAATACATCACTGAAACACACAAATCACCACCTCAATCTGGTGCTCCAAAAGGAAACAGCAATTCCACACAAGAAGGAAACCCCAGCGATGGAGGGCCTGACCATACCTTACACTTCACAGACAAGCCGGGGGTGGTTCTGGTCACCCAAGAACTTCCTGCACTGACCTCAGGCTTAACAGCCCTGCCCTCAGCTTGTGAAGGGCATCAGGGCTGTTCCTCCAGGACCCACAGAACCCACCCTCTCAGGGCTTGCTCCTGAGTTCAGTCTCTTGACAGGACCCTGCAGATGGTTCCAAAGGGCTGCAGCCAGACTGCCTTGTCAACTGCACAGTGTTCTGTGTAACTCCCTTTTACTGTTTGGGTTTTTGGAGATCGCAATCTTGGATATTTGGGGGCTGCTTTCTGCTGGGGAGGGGGTGGGTGGGAAATCATGCTGTGAGGGGTGGAGGTCATCAAACCCAGAACTCTTTTGAACTGTTTCTTGAGTCCTAGAATTCCTTTGATGAGTCCAGACCCTTGGTGTTGAATGCCATTTAAAAAAAAAATCACAAGAGCCACCCCTTCAGCCCTCTCCAGCCCTGATTGGATGTCTCTGGAGCTGCAGCCCTGGCATGTAATGTGTGACTGAGCAGTGAGCTATGCAAGCAGGTAAGCCCCCTTTCCCAAGAACCAGTGGAGGCAGATGCAGAAGCATTTCTGCCTGCTCCAGGGATGCACGCACTGAGGCCCTGAAAGGCACAGAAGTGCAGATTCCAGGGGCGCTGTGACACCAGTGTGTGCACACGTGTGTGTGTGTGTGTGTGTGTGTGTGTGTGTGTGTGTGTGTGGCTTTGGGGGAACCTCCCTCCGATCGATCTTCTCTTTCGGAGGGAAGATGCCCTGTCATGGCAAGGAGCTTGGGAACCCACTTGCACTGCTGTGTCTGCGTTATCTAATCTCAGCAGGGACAGGCCTGCGGCTATGGTTAAATTGTTCTGAAAAATGTGATCACAGCCAGAACAGCGTGGGGAGTTCTCCACGCTTGCAGACCTACCTTGGCCCGGCCTGCCCACAGCCACCCTGGGTGCTTGGAGTGCTGCCTCTGCTCAGTGAGTCAGGTTTGCTTTTCTTGAGGGAGCATGTGTGTGTGCGCATCACACACACACACACACACACACACACACACACACACACACACACACACCCCTGCCCTCCAGCCCCACACTGACACGAGAGCAGATGGTTCCCACAGAGGTCAGGCTTGGTCATGATCCCTCCACACTAAGTAAGCAGGACTCAGCAAAGGTGCGGCAGTGCGGACCCACGCCCTTGCTTCTTAATCATCACCACGCTTCTTAATCACCCCACGTGGCTTCCAATGACGATTAAGCCTGTATGGAGTTCTGGTTTTCCATACAGCAGGGCTGTGGGCCTGTGCCACTCCATGCGTATATGAAAGTTGGAAACCACAAATTGAAAGAGAGGTCAGAGAGCAGAGTCGAGGGAAAAAAAAATCTCAGAGGTAGGGGTGGGGAGGGGGGAGAGCGAGGAAGAGGGAGAGTGAATGAGAGAGGGAGGGGGGAAGAAGAGGTCAAATCAGTATCCAACAGGGGCTAGAGCGATAGGACAGCGGGGAGAGTGCTCCCCTTGCATGAGGTCGCCCAGATTAATCCCCAACATCCCATGGGGTTCGCCGAGCTCATCAGGAGTGGTTCCTGAGTGCAGAGCCAGTAGTAATCCCTCAGCACTGCTGGTTTTATTCAAAACTTATAATTTAAAAAAAATCAGTATACAATAGAGGCCAAAAAGTAATGTGAAAAGAGAGTCTATTCACACTGAGGTCTTAGGGACAAATGTCTTTCTTCGGGAGAAAACATTTTACTGAGATCCCACCTCACCTTATATACTAAAAAAAAAAAAGAGAGAAAAGAAATCACTAAGGTGAACAACCAAACATGAAACTAAGACACAAACATGCATAATTACAGCACGGGCATCCTAAAAGGAAGGAGTGTCTTTATAAACATCAGGGTCTAACTCAAGGCAGGAAAATCTACATCACTAAAGAAAACAGACTGCAAAGCTTCCGCACTATAAAAAGTCTGATATGAACAAAAGTCACTGACAGCCAGTAAGCTGGGATAAGGCATGAGCACTGTCCAGAGTGAACAAAGAGTCTGCCCTGAGAGGTATTGAAAACTCACACCAGAAGTGGAGGCCGAGCAGAGAGATAGTGGAGAAGTTTATGTGCTTGCCTTGCATGCCGCTATCCCCAGTTCAGTTCCCAGCTCCTCCCGCTACTCTCTCCTGCATCAAAAAGAAACTTTTTTACCTTAAAGCTCAGCTGTGAAGTCCTGATCTTGCCTGTATGAGGCCCTGGATTCAATCCCCAATACTACAATAACGATAATAATAATAACAAAGATGGGAATAAGAATTATTAATAATAACAACAATAATAATAACAACAACCACAGAGAAGAAGATAACAAGTAGCCTAAGGGGGGAAAAACTAAGGAAAAGAATTTGAGCAAGCATTTTATTACTAAAGAAAACCTAGATACTCCGAAAATGAGAATAACGTTTGTCTCACTAGGGATCAGAGCGAGGCAGATGAGAGAAGTGGAACATGAGGAAAGTTACTAACGGGGGCTAGAGGCTAGCACGGTGGGTAAAGGCATTAGTCTTGTGCGTGGCAAACCCAAGTTAGAGTCCCCCGAGCTTGCCAAAAGTGATCCCTGAGGGGCTAGAGAGATAGCACAGTGGGTAGGGCATTTGCCTTGCACACGGTCGACCCAAGTTCGATTCCCAGCATCCCATATGGTCCCCTGAGCACCATCAGGAATAATTCCTGAGTGCAGAGCCAGGAGTAACCCCTGTGCATCGCCAGGTGGAGCATAGCCAGGTGTGACCCTCCCCCTACTACACACACACACACACACACACACACACACACACACACACGGTCCTGAATGCTGTAGCATCAGTGAGGGTAGAGCGGGGAAGCCAGGCCTCTTTGTGTTGCTAGAGTAGACGGGTACAAACAGGCTCGAAAACAAGTTGGCACTGGCCAGCCATGCCCCGAGAGGCTCGCCTCATGCCCAGGAGCCCAGACAGAGGCGCATCAGTCGGACCCCTGCAGCTTGGGGACGGAGCAGGGCTTGGAAACCAACTGCAGCACGCAGGGCAATCAAAATGAATGAGCAGACGCCTGGTGTCAACATGGAAACACAGAGATGGAGGGAAGCGACCCGCAGGCAGGCGGCCAGTGTGTAGCGGCAGAGAGCAAAGAGGCATCTCGACGATTCATGAACACATAGAGAGAGCCGGAGAGAAAGAGAGTCGAGAACCTGCCCCACATTCCAGATCATGGCAGCCCCGGGAAAGGAGGAGAGGGAGGCAGCGGAGGGATTTTCCCAGGGCGAATGTTTTCCTTCTCCAGTTTGAGAAAATGAGGTGACAGTGGGAAATGATGAGTCACTATTCATTCCGCTGGGGGGGATTTAAATCGTCTCACATTGTAACCAGAAAAGAAACCCATTAATTGTCAAGGAAAGAAAACGAACATTTATGCTGTGTGTGTGTGTGTGTGTGTGTGTGTGTAGCTCATCTCTGACTATCTCTGCCAATGACCATCTCTACATCCATGACCCCAATGGGGGAGCAGAGGGTCCCCCTCTTTTGTTGCAAATCCATCACTGAGTTATTAGAGCCAAGTGAATGGAGCCTCTGGATGTGTCCCCCCTCACAAAGTTTCCACTTTTTTATTTTCCCTGCTTTTGGGGTCACATCCGGCATTGCACAGGGGTTACTCCTGGCTCTGCACTCAGGAATCACTCCTGGCGGTGCTAGGGGGACCATATGGGATGCTGGGAATCGAACCGGGGTCAGACGCATGCAAGGCAAACGCCCTACCTGCTGTGCTATCGCTCCAGCCCCAGTTTCCACATTCTTAAAAGTGTCCCTCCTCCTTTTTTTTTTTAAGTGGAGCCTGGGATCAAACCTCACACATGCACTACTGCTAAGCAAACACTTTACTGCCAAGCTACTCCCTACTCCCACCCCCATGCCGAGTCCTTATTCCCATTGTACAGCTGAGAAAACTGCAGTTTGGAAAAATCTAACCAGCATTTCTCAATTGAAAGAGTCCCTTGTGGCCTCCGGGGTATCCCGAGGGGGTCACAGATGAAATTCATGTCAACGAGGGACCCTGGGATGTGACCAGGGTCCGACCAGTAGGACAGTGGGGCCACAGGGGAGGGAATAAGGTAGGAAGGGGGGCAGGTTGGAAAATGTGGAGAAACGCTGGGTTCAACAATTTGTCCAGGCGTGCAAGGCAGCAGGGTGTGAATGTGGGAAGTTTGGGGCAGCCCAGGACAGCAGGAGTCTGGGCAGAGAGTGGTGCAGAGCAAGGGAACGGGTTCTCCAGGGCACAGAGGGAGGAGAAGGGCACCACCATGCAAGGGGCACGGCACTGAGAAGGCGCAAGGCAGACAGGAGGGACACCGAGGTGCAGTGGGGTCTCGAGTGTCCGGGCTCACCGTCCCTGCCTTAGAACCTCCCAGGCACTGTCAGGAGCTGGACGGTGCAGATGCTGGGAGTCAACAGGATCCCCCTTCACAGCCGCTAGGTCTGCACCCTCGGGGTTCCCTGCCCACTGAGTGTCCCCGCCCCTGCCATCCTTCCCAGCCCTGCCATCTGGCACATGCCGGGCTCTAAGGGCATTTGTCTGGGCCCCACTCTGTGAACCGCCCCCCACCAGGGCTTCCAAGTCGCCTTTCAGGAATAGTTGATCTTCTCCCCGCCTGGCCTCGTCCAGTGTCAAGAGTGGGGACTTGGGGCTCAGGGGTTGAAGAGAGGAACAGGCCTGGAGGGTGAGTGAGATTCCCCTCTACCCCAAGCACCCAGGCAATGAGGGGATGGAATAGGGATACTGTGGACATGTACAGAAGGAGGCTTGGAAAGGGTGAGGCACAGCCCCCCAGACCCAAAAGTCTTAGTAGCTGGGAAGGTTCTTGGGCACAGCTGGCTTCAAGCCAAGTACAGAGTAGTTGCTCAATAAACACATGGCACCAAACTCATTCAAAGCTAGCAGCTAGGGTGCCAGTAGCCTGAGTGAATACCCACTGTGTCTGTGTGTGTGTGTGTGTGCGTGCGCGCGCGCGCACGCGCGCTGAAGAGGCACAAGGCTAACATCGTGGGTGAACAGCTTCAACTTCATCACATTAGCAAGGAATTTATGTACCAAATGCCAAACCAGCAACAGACTCCCTGGCCATAACAGTGGGGCAGGAAAAATGAGGATCTGCCAGTGTGCAGGTGGGTGGGTGGGGGAGGTTCCAGTGCCCCTGGTGGGCAGGGTGGGCTGCAGATCAGCCCCTTCTGCCACAGCTACCGGGTCCAGAACCCAGGAAAGGTGGGTGCGGCAGGGTGAGGCCAGACGAGAGTGAAACAAGGAGAGGAGAAGAGGACGATGGTGTGCCGAGAGCTGACAAGATCATGGGGGGGCAGGGGATGGGACAGAGGCTTCTGTCTGCAAGAGTCAGTGGCACCGAGGCAAGCCCTGGGGTTGCCTCTGTCTGGGGCCCTAGAATGGTTCTGCTCCTCCAGACAGAGGTGATGGAGATAAAAGTGAACCCCAGGGGTGACCCGGAACCCTCCAGGTGCTCCAGTCATCAGCAGGAAATGATGACCAAGCATCTTTCAGAGAGAGAAACTGAGTCCCGGAGGTTAAAACAACTCACGGCCGCCAAGCAGCGCTTCTCAGCTGGCCAAAGCCTTCCCGCGACCATTTCCTCAGCCGAGCCCTGGGGGTCTCAGTGCGGCCCCCTTTCTGATCTCAGCAGGGTCAGGCCGAGTGAGGTGTGGGGGTTGGGAGGGTGATGCGCTGGCAGGATGCAGACTTCCCTAATGGGGTGTCTCTGATGTTGTTTGACTCCCAAACTCCACAGCAGTTGATAAGCTCCTTGTCCTGGTGAGGTTAGTGTTCCCCACCCCTCTTCCCAAAACGGGCCCATACACACTCCCGGGAGAACCGTGGCAAGTCCTGGACAGCAGACTGGAGGAATTCCAGTCCGCAGGGAGCCGTCTGTGGTGCCTCAAGAAGCCTTTGCAAAGGGAAGGGCTTTGCACAGACTCGATGAAGCCGTCAGGGCAAGAGCCCCAGCTGTGGATTCAGACAGGACTGGGGAGGAACGTGGGTTCTGGGAGCCGAGAAATCCAAGGAGACATGGAGGGGCCTCTCCATGCCTGGGTTTAATCTGTCATTCCACAAATATTTACTGCGTGCCTCCCTGACCCAAGCTTCGATTCGGCTGTAATTCTTTTAACGGGGGTGGCCTTGCTGAAGATGATGTTCCATCACCCCGTGAAGGACACCAAGGGGTGCCCACTACAGCCAGGACCACGGAATTACTGTGTCTAAGCGTGGCAGAGCAGGGGCCCCTGTGAGCTCTGGCTGCTGATGCAGTTCCATTTTCTGGACTCACCCTGCCCCTCCCCGGCACCTATACAACCCCGGGAGCCACTGTAAGATGTGAAATGAGACCCAGCGAACAGCCTTCCCCTGGGAAGGCGTCAGGTGTCCTTCGGATGACCCGGTGGAAAACCATGAAAGATTTACTTTTAAGACAAGAGGTGATGATGGTATTTTGCAGAGTAGCTTTTCCCGCCGCCACCGCCGCCTCGGCCTGATCACCCCCAGGGTTCCTCAAGGGAGCATTTCCTGTGACCTTCATGCAAACCACTGGCTTCCTCAAGGTCGGATGCAGAGGCCCCAGAACACACACACACACACACACACACACACACAAACACACAAACACAAATATACACACATTGCATGCACAAACACACACATAAACATGCATGCACATGCGTGTGCACACCCAACACACAGGCAGGAGGTTCTAAACAGGCATGGAAGCTACATCCTGAAACAGCCCAGCACCTCACAGCTCCTGCCCCTGTCCTGTGCCCTGTGAGTCTGTGATGGCGTTTCCGTGGAGGCAGAGTCTCTCTGAGCCAGATACACTTTTTCTGACACCTGTAAGAAAGGTGGCCTTTTCTCCACCAACACACCACCTTCTCCCTTCAGTTCATCTAGGAAGCATGTATTAAGCACCTGCTGTGTACCTAGGGCTGCGCTTGGTTCATCAAAGGATGGAATCCTGGGCCAGAGAGATAGCTCAAAGGCTGAGAAAATGAGGAAAACCCGTTTCAGTCCCCAGCACTAAGCACTTTCGGGTGTAGCCCCACCCAAGGGTGGAGTGGTTCCTGCTCTCTGGAGAACACAACTCCCAAGGGAACGGGGCATTCCCTTGGAATTCACTAGACGCTACCAAAGTGCTAACCACTGGCAGGCACAGCCCTCCACGAGCACTCTGTGATCTGGGCAAGCTGATTTTCCAATGCCTCCCACACAGAGCCCTCTGGACTCAATTTCCTTTGGGAGAGGACTAGGGTTCCACCTGGATGACCAAGTGCCTGGAACTGAATCTAGCTCTGTGTGAGTTTGGCCGAGATACTCAACTTCTCTGCACCCCAGCTCCCTCCAATGAAAGGGGCGAGAGTGATGGCTCAGGACCTCTATGGGTTGAGATCTTCATGGATTAGCCCGTAGGAAGTTGTCAGCCGCACGTGGCAGCCCGTGTGTGTGTGTGTGTGTGTGTGTGTGTGTGTTTACTGCAAACCTTAAACTATTATCGTCCCAAGACAGTCTTTCCCCCAAATTCCCAGTTTTTTTTTCCCTAAGGTCCACCCCCATGTTCTCCCGGAAGTACCAGCAGAGGGGGAAAGTCTGGTGACCCCATCCTCAGAGCTCTCACCCTTCTCCAAGTGCGGGAAGCATTCCCGGGCACCAGGCTCTTGTTTAGTCTCGTTCTTCTGTGTGGAGCCCAATGGGACTTGAGCCAAAGAACAAGGCTTAGCAACGGCCGCTTCAGAGCTTCCAAGAGCCCTTCCACCCCCACCCCACCAGCAGGGGCTGGTTATCCTTCTGGAAAGACCATACAACAGACACTGGAAATAGCCCCCATCCCTGCACCCGGCTGCAGACCCACAACCATCCCCCACAGAGAAGGGTGTATCCAAGGGCCATCCTTGCTGTGCATTCCACACCTCCCCACAACACCCCCATTAGCTGTGGCTCCAGTTTACAGAGCTACCCAGCTAAGCATGTTCTGTACTCAGAACTTCGGAGACAGGGCAAGAGCGATGATACAGAGGGTAGGGTGTTTGCCTTGAACGTGGCTGACCCAGGTTCGATCCCTGGCATCCCACAGGGTCCCCTAAACCCAACAGGAGTGATCCCTGAATACACAGGTAACTCCTGAGTACCACCAGGTGTGGCCCCTGCTCACCCTCCACCAAAATAAAAGAATTCCAGAGTTCCATAGATGTGACAGTGAGCGTTTGATGTCACTGTGTTTGATGTTTGTTTTGTAGCACTCGGCAACCGAATCTTTATGCCAGAAGGGAAGATAGGAGGTGCTCACGGAGGAAGGAGTCGAAGTTTCTGAATGTTGTTGGTTGGGCAAAAAGTCACTTGGGGTCAGACTGCTTGGGGTAAATCGAGGCCCCATCACCCATAGGTTGTATGGTTCTTGGAGAGTATATCACCACTCCCCCACACACACCCCGGCTGTAAAATAGGATAACAGGATTGCAGAGTGCCAATAAAGATGCAGAGTGCCAATACCTAAATATTTTGATATATATATTTTTTGCTCTGACAGGAAAGGGGGAGTGGATAGATTAGAGGTCTGGGTGGTCACAGTCAACATGACACAGC
>JAOXYA010019664.1:0-13541 GCA_028565675.1 Sorex palustris | reverse complement strand
CCGTGTGGGCAGGTTACATTCGGTAGCCTGCCAGTTTGTCCAAAGTAGGAATGAGATAATAAGATGTTGCGTGGCCGAGAATCTGGCCACGTGCTTCCGGGAGCTGCGTTTTATAGTCTCTGGGTCTTGGCCATTGATGGGATTACACGTCGCCAGGGGGCTAGTTGGTGGGTGTGACCCCTGCCCACTAGATTATGGAGGATCTGGGTGGAGGATGCTCAGCCCCGATCCGAGCAGGCTTGGAGATCTCAGTGGGCAGTGGTGAGAGGTGTTTATTCCCTTTCACCTTAGTTCCCATGGAAGCCACGTGACAAATCCTGACAGCCTGGGCGCCACGCAGTCCCTGGAAGGCTGCAGTGATCGAGGCTGGGGGAGTCAGCCCTGAGCATCACCGGGTGTGTCCCAAAAAGCAAAAAAAAAAAAATAATAATGGAGAGAGAAGCTCCAAGCACCCTACATGAGACTCGGGGCCCGTGGCTCTTTTCAGAACCGGCCCGTCCGTGCGCGCGCGCCCGGGTGTTGACGTCTCTGTTCTCTCTCCGCAGATAAAGAGTTCATCTACCGGGAGCAGAAGGGAGATGTGCTCCTCCACAACGTCGAGACCAACGTCTCCTCCGTGCTCATCGAGGGCAAGCGGATCGTAAGTGCTCCCTCTAGCCGCCGCTGCTGCGGGCGTCAGCTCCCCTCGGCGAGCAAGCAAAGCAGAAAATGACTCCGGCTCACGGTTCCCGTAGCACGGCCCAGGCAGGAAGCCCGGACGCGCCCAGCTGCGCAACCGGAGATAATGCAGAATTGGGGCCTCGCTAATTTAATAAGAGGAGCGCGTTTTCCTCCAGTGTTCGGGAAACTTCGCGGCAGGTGTTGGTGCCAAGTGTTGCATGTCATATGTAATTGGAAGATAACGTCCCGAGGCTTTACACAGCCGCAGAACAATCGCAATAATGCGGAAGCTCCTTCAAGGAGGACTTGCTCCTCTCCTTATCGAAACCACTCACCCCACAGCACGGGGAATGTTAATGGAGGCTGCGGCACTTACCCTAATGACATTAAATGATGCTTCGAGTTCAGACGAGCTCTGAGACGCCAGGCAGGCCGAGGCTTAGGGTCCCCGGAGCTCGGTGACACTGGAATTTGGAGTTTGTGTACGGTTTAAGACTGGTTAATCGCCAGACGTGAAGGAGGGAGGGAGGGAGGGAGGGAGGGAGGAAGGAAGGAAGGAAGGAAGGAAGGAAGGAAGGAAGGAAGGAAGGACTAAGGGAGGGAGGAGGAAGGAAGGGAGGGAGGAAGGGGGAGGACATGTTCGAGACTAGAGCCCTGAGGGGAGTGCCGCAGATGCAGGCCCTGAGCACTGTGCCAGGTGCCCGTCTCCTACCACATGAGCGCAGGAAGCGCAGCCTCTACCCCACGCCGCTGTGGAGCTGAGGAGGTCGGGACAGGAACGTACCTTGTCTCGGTCCCGGCATCCCTCCCAGCGTCTCAGCGCGTGTCCCTGTCGCGCCCGCCAGTGCTCCACCCCACCCTCCCCCCTCCCCAACTCACCAGCCTTAATGACTCATTTGCATCCTGGAATTGACCTTTAAATCAAGTCCTTAGTTTCCCCCACTCGTCCTCCCCCTTTGCTTTGATATGATCATCAGACCGGAGGAGCATTGGGTCTTTATCCATCTCTGGCATTAATGGACCCCAACCCCGCCCCAGTGAGTCCGTGGGGCTCCCGGGCCACAGGGCAGAGGGCACCTTGCTGCTGGGGCCACAGCGTCTAGCTGTCCAGCACCTCCGCCACACTGGAGGCCCCTCTGCGGGAGACGCCACCCCCACCCTGCCCTCAGCACCCCCAGATCATCCCCCAGCACCCCCGAGCACAGGCACATTGTGACTCCGGGGACGGGGTCCCCCGAATGTGCCCAAGGGCTCCCGGGCACCCCCAGACCCTCGGGGGCATGGGGGCAGGCGCCCACATCGGCCCCACCGCCCGCTGGCCCCGCCCAACAGTCGCGGGAGGAAGTGGGGGCGCTGCCCGTGCCCACGCTCGGCTTGTCCTTGCAGGAGTCGCTGCGAGCCCTCCGCTACGCCATCTCCCCGGACCGCGAGTACGCGCTCTTCTCCTACAGCGAGGAGCCGGTGAGTGGGCAGGCCGCGCACGGGTCCGGTCGGGAGGGTGTGTCCTGGGCGTTCACATGGCGGGTTCTTTCTTTCTTGGGCTTGGGACCATGCCCTGTGGGCTCAGGAACTCGGGGGTCTCCTACTCTGTGCTTGGGGGTCACTCTCGACGTGCTCCTGGGCCCCTGCGGGGAGGACACAGAGCCCAGTTGGCTGCGTGTCAGCCCCCGTCGATGAGGGTTTTTGGGCCGTTGCTCCTTGCCTCTGTCTTCACCAGGTTGTGGATTCAGGAGCCCAGAGCAACACGACGGCGGCGTTGCCCTAACCTGATCCCGCTCACCGGTACCCCCTGCGTGTTGCGGGAGTGAATGGGATTGAACGATCGTTTTCATTACAGAAGTGGCTATTGTTAGCACTTCTCCGATGCATCTCCCATAAAATTTCACCAGAATTCCCTCTAAACTCTCACTCGGGGCTGTAACGGCAGCCTAAAATTGGGTCTCTCTTTTTTCCCCTTTAATATGCTTATATTTAAAATTTTCATTTGGCTCTTTAATTTTAAATAAGCTCGGAGGTGAAATTTATTTTCTAAGTGGAGCAGCTGTTCGGCTTAGAAGAGATTAGCAACCTTAGAGATGGGCCACCTTAGAGATGGGCCTTTGCGGGCCTTTAATCTCCGGCAAATAACACCCGAACCCCAGCGGCTCGCCCCCTCCGAGACCCTCCCCCGGCCCGGCTGAGTCCTCATCCCATCTGACACAGGACCTGCTTTCCTGGGGGCGCCCGGCAGTGAGGCCTGTTTGCTGTAGTGTTCCAGTGGGGAGCAGATCTAGATCTGAGTCAGGTGAACTTCATACAGCGCCTGAGGCCCCGGGCCGGCCTGGGGGCATCTCCGTGACTCTGGTTTTCTCTGGAACTGAGCACATGAGCAAATCGGCTACCTTTTCTACTAACTAAACACTCCTAGTGCTACTGGATCTTATACTTGGTTAAAATCCGTAACCTCCCAACGCCATAGCACAGCAGGGAGGGGCTTCCCTGCACGCGGCCACCCCAGGTTCGATCCCCGGCATCCCTTGGGGTCCCCCAAGCCCCACTGGGAGTGATTCCTGAGTGCAGAGCCAGGAGTCAACCCTGAGCACTACCAGGTGTGTCCCCAAAACAAACAAAAATATCCCGAACAGCTTAGCTTGTGTGACCCATCTCAGTGCCAAGTTTGACTTCTGGTTTCAGATGCAGCCTTTTTTTTTATCATTTATTTTTTGGTTTTTGGGTCACATCCAGCGATGCACAGGGGTTATTCCTGGCTCACGCACTCCGGAATTACTCCTGGCGGCGCTCGGGGGACCCGATGGCATGCTGGGGATCAAACCTGGGTCAGCCGCATGCAAGGCAAACGCCCTACCCGCTGTGCTATCTCTCCAGCCCTGAGATGCAGCTGTTTTTAAAGTGTACAGAGTAACTAGATTTGCCCTGGAGGCGCCCCAAGTCCGTTTTTCCAGTCCGAGCACGTTGATCGCCTTAACACTGGCCCAAGGAGAAGACTGTGGTGCCCTTGTTCACTTACGTGGTGCCAGCCGTGGAGTTGGCAGGATGTGCGACTGCCATCGGCTCGTTTCTCTGAGGACCGTCTCCTCCGAGGAACCAGCATCTCCTGTCTGGGCGATCCATGTCTTATTGAGAGGCTTACTAGCTCATCGGGCTGGAGCGATATAGAACAGTGGCTGCCAGCCTGGCCGAGCCGGGTTCGATTCCTCCGCCCCTCTGGGAGAGCCCGGCAAGCTACCGAGAGTATCTCGCCCGCACGGCAAAGCCTGGCAAGCTCCCCGTGATGTATTCGATACGCCAAACACAGTAACAAGTCTCACAATGTCACTGGGCCCGCTCAAGCAAATCCATGAACAATGGGAGAACAGTGCTACAGTGCTACTAGCACATCACACGCAGCTTCTGAAGGGCTTCCCAGAACCACACGAGGGATAGTCACTCCTTATTTCTCACTTCAAAACTCGCTTGGTACCACCTGGACGACACTAGTCGAGCATGTTGCTTTCCGGCGACTTTTGAGGCTAAAGCTGCCCTTCCCTTTGTTCCGACGTCTCTCTGACACGTTGAAAAGTTCTAGAGACAGCTCTTGGGGGAGGATAAAATCAAATTTTACGTGCATTATCTTAGATTACTTTAAAATACTTATGTATTGTGTGCCTTTCAAGGAGTAAACAGATTAGAAAATAATCTTCCTTGGAAAACCATTTTTTTCTGAAAGAGCTTAGTGACCCTGAGCACTGCCCGGCGTGGCCCAAAAGCCAATGTCAAATAAAGGGAGATAAAAATCTCACGGAGCGGGGCTGGAGTGATAGCACAGTGGGTAGGATGTCTGCCTTGCACATGGCCGATCCGGGTTCGATCCCCGACATCCCACATGGTCCCTCGACCTGAGTAGTTCCTGAGTGCAGAGCCAAGAGGAACCCCCTGAGCATCACTGGGTATGACCCCCCCCCCAAAAAAGCAAAAAAAATCTCCCAGAGTGAAGTCATTTGCTGGGTGTCAGCCTTCGGGCTTGGTGGAATCTCGTATGGGTCTGAATAAAATCTGGCTGAAATCTGGCCAGGGTAGACCCTGGTTGGTTAGTGCAGGAGTCAGCCTGATGGTCCTGCCACTCACAGGGTTGACCAGGTGCCCCAAAACTTAGTGGTGACCGAGGATCATCACACAGGGCTCAGGCGAGCTCGTCCCTCAGAGTTGGGATCTCACGGCGCCGGGGGCCTGGCTTGCAGCTGGCGTCCCCTTCCCAGCAGCACAGCACTGCCCTCGGACAGCCGAGCCGTGGGGGGCCCCAGCGAGTGTTCCTGCTGCCCTGGCCTGGGCCACCCTCTTTTTTTTTCCTTTTTGGGTCACACCTGGTGATGCTCAGGGCTGACTCCTGGCTCTGCACTCAAGAATTACTCCTGGCGGTGCTTGGGGGACCCTATGGGATGCTGGGAATCGAACCCGGGTCGGCTGCTTGCAAGGCAAACGCCCTCCCCGCTGTGCTATTGCTCCAGCCCCAGGGCTACCCTCTCTTGCTCTTTCTGCTTCATTTGTGAGGGACTGGGCGTGGGGCCCCTGGGTGCAGCCGTTGCAGACACCCCTTCTCCCACCCCAGGGCCGGAAGCGTCTGCTGGCAAGCCGGGCGTGTGCCTTGTGCATGGCCAGCTCCCAGCTGGGTTCCCAGCACTGCTGTTGTCCCGAGCCTGCTAGGCGCAAGCACAGAGCCAGGAGTAAGCTCTGAGCACCTCGCGCGTGCCTCAGAAACCAGGGGATCAAACACAAACCTAGGCAGGATGCGTCTGTCAGCCAGAGTGAGGCTCCTTAGGGGGCCTTCCCCGGCCTCTCTCAGCTCTTGGGCTGAGAGGTGGACCCCGGCATGTCCTGTGACAGCCTGACAGGCCCCTACATGGCAAGTCCCTGGGTCGGCCTTCTCTTCGCCCCCTTTATAGTCTCTGTCGGGGAGAGAAGCCACAGCACGGACACCCTGGGGTGGGTCTCCAAATTCCCCCAGACCCGGAGAAACCGAGTCTTGCTCCAGCACTGACAGTTCCTGGGGTCCATCTCCCCAGAGTCACGGGCGGTGAGTGAGGGTGATTCCTCCGGATGGTGAACCCACGCTTTGTGTGGGAGCGGGGGAGTGCCCACAGTGCCGGCCCGTCCCTCGTCTGCCGAGGGGCCCCTGGCCAGCCCCCCGTCACTCCAGCACACCCACGCCGGAGGGGAGTTGGGCCATGTCTGTCCCCACAGCCCCTCGGATGGGGAGATGCCTTCTCTACCGAGCAGCTTGGCAGGAGTGAGGCCGCCAGGGGCAGCACCGTGCTAGGTGGGGTGTGGGTGACGGTGCTGCTGATGGCGAGGAATGTGGTGACAGTGACCGTGATGATGGTGGTGGAGATGGTGGCGATAATGATGGTGATATGATGTGATGGTGATGGCAGTGGTGGTGCTGGTGACAATGATGGTGGTGATGGTGGTGGTGATGGTGGTGGTGGTGGTGGTGGTGACGGTGCCGAGGACACTGGCACAGCAGCCCTGCCTGCTCTGTGGGGTGCTGGCACCACGTGACGGTGTGTACTGAATGATAAGGGCAGTGCTCAGAGGAAGCCTCATCGTCCTATCCTGGGGCTCCCTCGGGGCTGTGAGATCATGAGGCCCGTGAGGAGGGAGCTGGGCCGGCCAACTGCCGCTGCACGCCAGGAGCAAGGCCGCGAGGTTCCGGGCTGTGCTGACCCTCAGCACGCCTGCTGTCACCCCGGCCCATCAGCAAGGGGCCACAGCTGAGACCGGCAGGGCCCGGGGGACCGGCCACCCCGAGGGGCAGCTCTACAAGGCAGGTTCTGGGTTGGGGGGCACAGAGGGTGTGGCAGGGGTGGGGCACGAGGGGAGGTGGGGAAGACTGTCTTTGTCGCGCCCCCCCTTCTCGGACCCCTCGGCCTGGCCCCACCCAGGCGGTGCAGACGGGCCGGGGCCCACGGAGCTAGAGCCTGGTTCTTCTGTTTCCAGACGTGCTCGCGGGAGGGGAGCAGAGAAGGGAGGAAGCAGGAGGGGTCCGTGAGAGACCCTCGCCAGGCACAAGCTGTAGCCGTCCTGACTGAGAGACGACTGTTTGCTCGTGCTTGGTCGGGGGCTGCTCCTGGCTCTGCGCTCAGGGACCATCCCAGCAGCTTGGGAGACCATGGGGAGCAGCGGGACTTGAACCCGGGTCGGCTTGTCTGTCTTGCCTGGGAACTTCTCTTGGGGGGTGCCGGGGGGGGCTTGCAGGGTCCCTTTTGCCCCTCGGAAGTGACTTGCAAGGGCTTGGGGGCACCGTTGGACTCTTGACTATCCTGGACTGTGGTCACGCCTACTGCCCCTGCAGGGGCTCGGAAACCAGAGGCGGGTGCTCACACGCAGGCATGGACACACACACACGGACATACTCACATGGACACACACAGACATGGACACACACACGGACAGACACACAGGCTCACACACACGGACATTGACACACACAGGTTCACACAAACATGGACAGACACAGAGGCTCACACACACACAGACACACACGAACATGGACACACACAGGCTCATAAACAGGGACATGGACACACACACAGGCACACACACACACACACGGGTGGACACACACAGGCACAGACATACACAAGGACACACACATGGACATGGACACACACAGGCTCATACACAAATGGACACACACACAGACACACACACACAGGCTCTCACACACAGACACACGGACACAGACGGACATGGACACACACAGACACACACCCGCAGGCAGCAGTGCTGGTGTTAAGTCCCCCTGCAGGCCCCGGCTCCCAGGAGACGCCTGCCTTGTCCTGCCCTGAAGGCGCATCTGTGGCGGGCCCTGTGGAGGGTCACCGGGTTGGCGTCCCCCGGCTCCCGGAAGCCCCTGTCCTCACTCCACTTTGCCCCCCCGCCCCCGCACCCAGCGCTCACTCAGCTGGCTTGGCCCTCGGCCGGCTCGGGGGTCTCTGCTCGGTCTCTGCGCCCTCCCGCCGCCTCCCGCCTGCTCATCACCACCAGGGGGCGCCAACAGGACCAGCAGCTGCGGTGCCGGGTCTGTAGGGCCAGGCCAGGCCTGGGCCGCTGTGTCTCCGGCCCGCCAGCCAGCAGGTGTTCCCCCCTCTCCTGCCCGCACACCCATCACGCTCACGCAGCCGGAGCTGCTGCCATGTGCGCACACGCGGGGCCTGCACACAGTGACGCTTAGCTGTGTGCTCTTCCAGTGTGCTCTCACGCACACGCACACACACACCCGTGAGCATCTCTGCTGCCCACCCTGGCGTGCTGCCTGGCCTCGTGCTCCCCAGCCCGCCCTGCCGCGGTGCCTGCCGGGCTCCCCCTCCCCCGCACACACGGCCCGTCCGCCCCGCGCCACCCGCTGCTCTCCGCTCTGTGCTCGCTGTGCATCTGAGTCGCGAATTTCTTCCGGATCCAGCATGGCCTTGGCCGCCTTTGTCCCTCCCCCCGCCCACCCCCGCACCCATCCCGTTGCATCCCGTCTCTACACAGGCCCCAAACTCGCCCCTCCCTGCTGAGCAAGTGCCGTAGGCAGGGGCGTCCATGGAGGCGGCCTGGGTACCGGGGGTCCCTCCCAGGCCATGGGCAGCTCTGCCAGGAGGAAGAGGGACTTGCCCCTGCTCCTGAAAGCTGACCCGAGGTGGGAGGGCAGGCGTGGAGGGTCGCTCGCTCCAGGGCGGAGACGGGGCCTGGGGCCAGAGTGCCCGCTCCTCCCAGGCGGTGACTGTGGGCTGGAGGGCAGGTCCCAGGCCTGTGACAGCGGCGCCTCCTGCCTGCTGGTACTGCCCCCTGCACTCTGAGAGGCCGTCCATGCCATCAGCTCCCGTGGCCAGACCCGAGAATGTCTGCTCAAGCGTCATGCTGGGGTGGACTGCGTGTCTGCACACGTATGCGTGCGTGTCTGCATGTGTGCATATGCATGTGCCTGTGTGTCCGGGCTTGCGTGTATGTGAGTGCATGTGTGTGTGTGTGTGTGCATGTGCTTTCTGCTGCTCTTCTCTGGAAGGTTCTGCCCGGTTCATCACGCTGCCTCCACCGCTGTTTCCCTGTGTGCGGGTCCCTCCCAGTTTGATGCCCCCAGACATGCATGACTGGGCTGGCTCCCGCCGTGAGACACCCATGTAGAGCCGTCGTCCTGTCCGGCTTCCCGACTGGATCGACGTGGTGTCCTCGGCACAGGGGCTGCGGCTGGCCGTGGGCCGCGCCAGGCTGGGCCACACTAGGGTCCTGTCCATCCCATGCTCGAGTAGATTCCCCTGTACACTCAGCAGAGGGTTGACACTGGCCACCTGGCCCAGACCTCGCGGCTCCCTGACCTCCTCCTGCCCCCTCCCCACCCGTCTCAGTGATGGCCGGTGTGTGGCCGCGCAAATGAGGCTGAAAACCGTGGGGTCCCAGGAGAACAGGGGTTGGAAGCCCTGGGGACCAGGACAACGAGCTGCCGGGAGAGGAGGGGAGGGGAAAGGCAGGTCACATGCCCACAGAGAGGCAGGCCGTGCTGGGCCCCGGAGGGGGGCACCTCCTCTACCACAGGGCTGGTGGCAGCGTCCTGAGGCCCTGGTGTGCGGGCTCTGCTGTCCCCATCTGTGTCTAGCGTCTCCCTCTCTGGTCCACTTTGAGTCTGATTCCACAGCGTGTGGCTGGTCCCGCCTGTGACAAGCCACGTCCCCGCACCCTCTGGCACGAGGCCTCCTGTTCTTGTTCTCTGCCTTGGCCCCGTTGTTACAAATTAATGTCCGTGCCCCTGAGGATTTGTGTCTGGGCTCAGTTCTCTGGAGTCGGTCTGCGTATCTACCTGTGTTTATTCCGATTTATGCTGTTTAGGCTGCTGCATTTGTAACAGTTCAGAGTGGGCCCGCGGGGCTGCCCACCCACGTTCTTTCTCCTCAGGATTTGTTTTGACTGTCTGCGGGGAGGGGTTGTGGTGCCACATAGTCGTGTTTGTTTCTGTTCTTGAAGAACGTCACTGGGGTCAGGTGGGGAGTACACTGCATCTGGGTGAGCGTCTGCATGTGGGGAGTACACTGCATCTGGGTGAGCGTCTGGGTGAGGTCACCACTTGTCGCAATGCTCAAGCTTACAATTCATGAGCAGGGAAGATTTTTCCATTTCCCCCTTGTCGTCTTCTATTTCCTTCAATATATATAAATCTCTAACTTCCTTTGTTTACTCATTTCCTAGATACGTGTGTGTGTGTGTGTGTGTGTGTGAGTGTGGTGCGTGCATACACCTGTATGTGTGCAATTAGAATGGGTATTTTTTTCCCCTTTCTTTCTTTACTAGATCATTGTAGCACAGCGGGTAGGGCATTTGCCACTGACCCGGGTTCAATTCCTCCGCCCCTCTCGGAGAGCCCGGCAAGCTACCAAGAGTATCTCGCCCACATGGCAAAGCCTGGCAAGCTCTCATGACACATTCGATATGCCAAAAACAGTATCAACAGATCTCACAAATTTGTTGGGGCGCCTGGTCGGGACACGTGCAGGAGAGCAGCTCGGGCCAGGGCTGGAGCTGAGCGTTGCCAGAACCACGGTGCCGCCCCGCCCCGAGGCCCAGCTGCCGTGCCCACCAGGTGCCCCGCAGGACTGTGGAACACAGGAGCCCACTCCAGGCCTACTGATCACCACGCTTGGACAGCTGCCTTGCAGCTCAGGGCAGCGAGCAGCCCAGACGCGGCTCTCAGCCGGGTTCAGCAGTGGCCACAGGCAGAAGCATGCATGCGCCTGAGCCCATGCAGAAACACGAGTGGGATGGAGGCACGGCGCCCGGGGTGGGGGCGCCGGCCTTGCGTGTTCTCACCCGTCACCACATACATCCGCGGAGCCCCAGCAGGGTCACTCCTGAGCACTGGGCCAGGAGTCTGAGGCCTGAGCTCCACCCGTGTAGCCAAAGAAACGGAGTGGACGGTCAACACAAAAACCTTCAGGAAAGCAGCAGCAATGAGTAACAAACACAGCGAGGGGGTTTCAGAGCCCTGAAGATACGCACCAGGAGCGTTTCCACCAATTTATCGAATTAGAAGCCCGCAGAGCTTCTCTGGTTGAGGCGAATTCGCTCAGCAGGAGCCTTGGCCCCAGGCACTCGCCTTAAAAAGCGTGTTTGGAACCCTCCAAGGAGACTGTCTCAGACAGACAGACGGACAGACAGAAGCTCTTCCTGCGAGTAGAGGCAGAGGGGGCCTGGCCCCCAGCTCCACCGCGCAGCCCGGACTGTCCACTCTCACGGGTGCCCAGTCTGCAGGAGGAGCTGGCCCACCCCCGGGCAGCATTTGTGGTGTCCACTCGAAAAGTGGGGGCTCCCCAGAGCGGGAGGTGCAACGCCCCCACCCCCGCCCCCACCGGCCGGTCTCCCCTGGCGGCTGTGCTTGTGGCTCTGTGTGACGTCGCCCCTGACCCAGGCACGTCCTGCAGACGCAGACATCGCCTTGCCCACCCTCTCCTTTGCCAGAGTTCGGAGGGGTCAGTCCGAAGGTCAGGGGCACCCAGGGAGTCAGGGACACGCCATGGCTTGTAGGGGGCGGCCTCCTGACACTTCGGCTCCTGAGGGCAGGTCGGTGGCCCCAAGGCCTTCCCAGCAGTGTGGACTCGGGTGCGGGTCCCCACACCCCTTTCCCCACGGAGAAGCAGGGACACGCGCCAGACCCTCCCCTGCTCCCCAGGGCCCTCCCACAGCCACTGGCCTCCTTCGGGCTCTAGTGGCCTGGCCAGGGCTGCCGTGTCCCCCGGCCCTGCTGGGACGTGATAGGGCAGAGGCCGCCCCTCTCCCTCCCGGCCCGCTCAGCCCCTGCCGCAGCACTGTCTCCCGGGGTGGTGATACACCTCGAGGGCCTGCAGAGTGACACGTCCACTGCACACAGGCAGGGCCGTCACTGCCACCTGCCAGGGTCCCTCCCTCACGTGTGGGGACGGCAGCGTGGCCCCAGCTCAGCTGAGGAGACTCGGGGCTGATGAGTCTGGAAGGTGCCACCGCGGGGTCATCTCATCGCTGGGGTCTACAGATGTAGCTGGCCCAGGGAGCTGTCCCGGCACTGGTGTGGCTGTTCCCAGGGACCCCTGCAGGAAAGCCACGCCACGTGCCCTGGGCACTCGCAGGCCGGGCTGTCCTGGTCAGCACTGTTCCACGGCCTGATCTCACGGCTGGTAGCCGTGGAGGTGGCACGGGCCCTGTCTGCCCTGAACACTCTGCCCCGGGGAGCAGCCTCTCAGTCAGTGGGGGCGGGGGGGCTCTGCGTCTGTGTTGGGGTGCCCGGGGCGGGCAGGGCGGCGGTACGGCCGATACCACATCTCAACCTACCCCTGTTTCGTGTCTTTCAGATCTACCGGCACTCCTACACCGGCTACTATGTCCTGAGCAAGATCCCTCACGGGTAAGAAGGTTCTTTCATCCACCATCAGAGCTTGGCTGACCAGGCGCACAGTAGGGCTAGTGACCGTCACGGGGGTGTTAGAGAGACAGGCTGGACAGTACCAGGACCCTGGGCCCACCCTCAGGGCCATGGACCTGCAGAGCCTGTCCCCCGGGCCCCCTGCCAGGCCCGGCCCCTCCAGGTCCCCCTGCCCTGACTGGCCTCAGCGGCCCTGGACCCCACAACCCTGGGCTCCCTGCCAGGTGCACGAGGGGGACCCCCAGCCTCTGTCTGGAGGAACTTGTCCAGCTTCTGCTCACCCTGACCCCACACGGGAGCTGTCCCGCCTCAGGGGGCCTGACTACGCCATCGGAGGCAAGGAGGACGCAGACAGCGCCCGGCCCTGGCAGACGCTCTCCCTGCGTTTGTTCTTACTCTTCCTCCTCTGCCTCCTCCCATGTCTCCTCCACCCCCGCTGCCCCCTCGTCCCCCACCCGTGGGGAGAGGTGGGGCCCGCGGCGTGGCCAGCTGCCGGGACGTGCTTCATTTTCCCTGGCAAATGGAAACCAGCAGCAGGTGCTGCGGGCTGTCCCCAGGGGGTGGGGGCGTCACCCTGGCTGGCACGGGCCGGAGACAGATGGGAGATGATTTCATCTGGATTCACACGGATGTGCCGCGCGTGGAACAACCTCAACCAATCGCTGCTTCTCTCGGACTATTAGGAAAATCGATCCCAAGGGACCGGGGGTGACCCATGGCGTGAGGACGCGGCACCCGTGGCAACCCCACCCACCCACCCAAGCGTGTCTCAAACAGAAACACGAATGCTTCCCACTCGGGGATGATTCCGTGATTCTCCAAGCAGACGTGCGCCCTCAAAGGTCACATGAGAGCGTAGTTACGGCACTCGGTTGGTTTCCCCGGTCCTGGGAACTCTGTGACTCGTGGTCGGCGGTGGGATGTTTCCTTTCATCCATATTTTTAGGACTCTAACCTCCAGGAGGATTCCGTGCTTTAACACACACTGTTAGTCTTTGACGTGTCAGACAGAACGTGGAGCATTCCAGGAACCTGGAGAAGAGTTTGGGGAAACCATGGTGAGCCGGAACAGGGTACGGAGGGTTTGCTACCCGCCTGCCCGCGGCAGACTGAGCTGCCCTTGGCGCTGGGTGAGGGTCTCCTGGCTGCCGGCCGAGCTGGCTCAGACATCAGCTCGCGCCCTGCTCGGGGCAGGGCTGGCTTTGCCTCTGCAACACAGAGGATCACGAGGTCCCATCCCCTGCTGGGTGGACCCCCAAAACCACAGCCCTGAGCACCCCCTGGACAGCCCAGCACCCCAGAACGATGACAGCAGTGAAGGTGACCATTGCTGGGTTAGTGTCGCAACACTATGTGTTGTTTTTTGTTTTTTGTTTTTGCTTTTTGAGTCACACCCAGCGATGCACAGGAGTTACTCCTGGCTCATGCACTCAGGAATTACTCCTGGCGGTGCTCGGGGGACCATATGGGATGCTGG
>JAOXYA010019651.1:0-13543 GCA_028565675.1 Sorex palustris | reverse complement strand
TGGCTGCCGGAGCCTTGGTCGGGGCGGGGAGAAAAGCTCAACCCGCTCCTCTCCAAGGGGTCTCAGCAGCGAGGACCCTTGTCATTACTTTTCATCCTTTCAACCCCCGTCCCAACATATATATATTAGTTATTAATTACTGCATAACTAATCTAGCTACTTAGAAACAAGCATTTATTACCTCACAGTTCCTATGGGTAGTCATCCAGGAGGTACCCAGGAGGGGCCGAGAGAGGTTCCTATAGCCACAGGGCTCCCAAGAATGCAATCAAGGTGGCACTTGGGGCCGCAGTGAACTCAAGGCTTCAGTGGGGGCTGATCAGCTTCCAGCTCATTCAGCCTTATCCTTGGCCAGGCCTCCGGAGATCCTCTTTCAACTCTCACATGACTGTTGGCTGACCTCAGCTTCTCCTGGCTGGTGGCCCATGTATCATTTCCAGAGGCTGCCATACCAACTGGATGACTTTTTAAAAACTCAGAATTCAAGGCCAGAAAGATACTATGCAGTTTGGAGGCTCGGGATTCAATTCCCTCGTCCTCGTGATCTCTCAAGCGCTACAGGGAGCAACCCCCAGCACAGGGCCAAAAGTAGCCCCCATCACCTCTAGAGATGATCTAAAAACAAACAGACAAAAAAAAAAAACGATTCATTCTCTCACAAGTCTGAAGGACTGAAGTCCAAAACCAGAATATTGGCTGGACCAGAGAGATAAAGGCACTTGCCTTTCATGCAGCCAAACCCAATTCCATCCCCAGAACCACATGTGGTCACCTGAGCACAGAAGAGATCCCTGAGCAAAGAGTCAGGAATAAGCCCCGAGCACTGTCTAAGATAGCCTAAAAGCAATTCTCCCCCCCCCCAAAAAAAACAAAATAAACAAATAACAAAAGTAAGATGTTGATGAGGGTGTATTGTCTCTAAGACTCTAAAGGAGAACCCTTCCCAGCTTTAATCCTCAGTGTTCCTTGGCTTGCAACTGATAAACTTCAGTTTATGCCTCTGTCATTATTCTCAGTGTATGTTTCTCTGCATCCAAAGTTCCTTCTAATGGGGCACCAGCCACTAGATTCAGGTAGGATGTAATCCAATGTGACCTCATTCTCTTTCACACTCTTCCCTACCTCTTGCCTTTGTCTCTGTGATCACCATGACAGGAATTGCAGACACCTGATTTCTATGCTTCTGTTGGTTTTTGTTTGCTTGTTTTTGTTTTGGGGTCACATCTAGAGTTACTCAGGTTTACTTCTGGCTTTGCACTCAAGAACTACTCCTAATGGGCTCAGGGGACCATACAGGATGTGAGAGATTGAACCCAGGTGGACCATATGCACACACTATACTATCTCCCTGGCCTCTACATTTCTATTATAGGAAATGCCTGGTCAGGGCTAAAGTCATTAGACCCTACTCCAGGTAGAAGGTTTGTTTGACCCAGCCAGAAAAGAATTCAAGCATGAGTCTGAGAAATAAAGCACAGAAAGGGACTTATGAAGAAATATATGCATTGGAGAATCAGATGCAGGGGAGGCAGGCAAGTAGAAAATCAGCTGGAGGCCCACCGGTTTCACAGGCATAACTGAAAGAGGGGGGGAACTGTTTCTCAGTAAGACATACAGTGTATTAAAAGCAACAGTGCACACTCAGAGTGTGGGCACATTCACACTCGCAGGTACCAGGTGGTTCGCACTACACTGCATCTTTGGGGAAACATCATTCAACCCACGATAGGTGGAAACATCAGATTCTTGAATCAACGCCTTGTCAAAAGACGTGGCAGGAAAGAGAGAGAGAAAGAGAGAGAGAGAGAGAGAGAGAGAGAGAGAGAGAGAGAGAGAGAGAGAGAGAGAGAGAGAGAGAGCAAGATAGAAGTCTTCTGGGCTTCCTTTGGGGACCTAAACCAATAGTGTCATCTCAGTACTTCTTTCTGTACTGTTTGCTAGGATGACATCCAGTCCACACACAAGGGGAAAAGATTACATAAGAGTGTAACTACCAAGAGACAACAACCCCCAGAGACATCTTTTATATAAAAGAACAATTCTTTGAGAGCCCCATATCTGCAAAACCGGCACTCTCCCACTGATCCACATGCCCAGCCCAGCTGCGAACCTCTTAGAGCCTGCCTGCCGCTGATGTACTGAGAATGAGGTCGGGAGCTTCTTCATCATTCTCTCCTCTCTCAGGGGTTGTCCCCAGGGGAGAGTTAGTACTGATGGGAGGCATGCAGGGTTGTCACAGCTGGGTGGTTGCTATCTGCAGTGGTGGAGTAAGAAGCAGGAATGTTGTTGCACATCCTACAATGCCCAGGAAAGGCCTCCCACGGGGAATGATCAACATACCAGAACTGCAGAGGTTAGAGAGCTGTTGCCCTGTAAGTCTGCGGCTTATGGGTTTGCTTCTCCTGGTTCCAGGTGCTCTTGTGAAAACACTTAACTGTTACTGTATCCATGAGAAATTTATGAAAGACTCACAGCTCCCAACACAGACCACTGCTCCCTTCTCTCCCAGAACGTCATACACGCTGAATTTATTCCCTAATTAATTTCTCTTGTCCTCGGGCTTCAGTCTGGCCATTACTTCCTCTAAGAAGTCTCTCCTGATTTCTAAAATCTGGGCACTCTGGGTTCCCTCCACTCACATCCATCCCACTGCCAGGAGAGTTTCAGTCCTTCATCATGACGAACTTCCAATCAGTCTCACGCCAATAGGAAGATCCTAGGGGTAGGGACCAAGTCATGCTCATTACTGCATTCGAGAACTTAGCATAATATCTAACATGGTTAGCAGACAAAATACAGAGACCCCTCTGGAGCACAACACACTTTGGGTGCTGGTAGGGAGGTGGAAATTGAGGGACAGGGGGCACACCCAGCAGCAGTGCTCAAGAATTACTCCTTATAATTCCTGATCTTCACTCAGGGATCACTATTGCAGTGATGAGGATCGAACCCAGGTCATCAGCATGCAAGATGAGCACCTCAACCACTGTACCATTACTCAGCCCACTGAAGTCTTTTTCAAAGATCCCCTCCCCTCCCATCTTCTATCTCCATGGATTAAGACCTATATGATGCTTTCTTGCATAAGTCCCAGAAATAAAATGTTAAGAACAATAGCTCAATCTCCCATTAACTCTGGTGAGTTGTACATGGAAATCTCAACTATTAGCTTTATATTAGCACCATTTTCTTGTTTTTAAATATCCTAATAGGGGACTGGAGTGATAGTACAGTGGGTAGGGTGTTTGCCTTGTAATTGGTCAACCTGGGTTTAATCCCCGGTATCCCATATGGTCCCCCAAGCACCACCAGGAGTAATTCCAGAATGCAGAGCCAGGAGTAACCCCTGAGCATAGCTGGATGTGACAAATAAATAAATAAATAAATAAATAAACTAATAGGTCTTTTGCCCAGGAATCAGCAAATTGTGCTCCATGCCCCAATCTTAGCCAGATCCTATTTCGGTATAGCCCAAAAATGAATCATGGCTTCTACTATTTGTGTTTGAATCTTATTCCTTCCTTTCCCTCTGTTGGTATTATGATCCAGGATCCCATACACACTGGGTTGCGGCACTTATGGGACTGTGGTGTTCACACTTGGCCATGGTACTTGCCAAGAGTCACACTCCTCTAACTGTGATGCTTGCACACTCCTGGTTGCCATGGGCTGGATCACACACTGTGGTGGTGGTGTGAGGAATCACTAGTGGCCGCACTTCAGGCAGTGGGCCATGCATGTGAATCAATGCCAGGGACAGAATTTGTGGCATCTTACTTGTGAGAGCGTTACTTTATTAATGAAGATATTTTAAATGGTTCTGTAAATGCATACACTCTACCCTTCATTTTGCATCCTGCATTGCACAAAGTGAAATATTGATTCTTCGCAGAAGAGGTTTGCTGATCCCTGCTTTGACCTTAAGCAGAGTTTGTGTTTTAATCCCAGTCTAGTCTCAACTGTGCTTTGGCTATTAGGTCCTCTGCCTATGGGACTCCTTTGGTAAAAGGTAAGTAACAGAACCTGGGAACAGCCAATGGGGGAAGAAACAAGGATCGTGAAATGCTTAGGAAGGCCTCTTGGGAACCTGCCAAAACAATTAAGTCCCTGGCTTCTTAATACAATCCAACAAATGTATCCACTCGACCAAATCCTCTTGTAGTTGCTTTTAAATCACCAGTATAGGACTGAGGAGCTAATCTAATGCAGGCATTAAGATGGTTGCCTAGCATGAGGCCAATTGACCCTGGTTCCATCACAGGGCAGATGGTCCCCTAAACTCTGCTGGGAGTTACTCCCAAGCACCATCAGCTGCGGCCCCTATAATAAAATAAAATCACAAGTATAAAATCCATTGAACCTTTCACATTAAAATTACAGCATACTATTTCCAGTGCTCTAAAGAGTGTAACTTCTGTATTTATTGCAGATATTGCATCTAAATAACACATCCAGATTATCTTACACTTTAAGGTTAGTACTAAAAATATGAGTACTGTGGGTTTCATTTAGCTCATCATTTCTATATTTAATGCTGAACCTTTTCAGGGTTATATAATCATATAATCATTTACCACACTAACCAGACTTACCAGCTCAGGGCTGCTGAACCATTGGACGAATAAAAATTGAGGTACTGGAGAAATGGTTTATCCTGAGAGATGTGAGACTAGGTCACCTTGTGCCCCTTTGCCATCCCGATCTGGCAGCAGGGCCCTTGCCCCTCCAGAAGTCAGGTTTCATATGTAGCAGATAGCAAGCCTTAACCTTTCCTTTAGAATTTAGCTTCTATATTTGTCTTTTGGCATTTCCCCACTAAGTCTACCTCCCTGGGTGGTTTTCTCCCAGAAAGTCACTATGTTTTAACTTTCGTAGCTGAGATAGGTGGAAAGAGCAAGGATCAGTGTACATTGTAAAAAATTGAGAATAATCCAACTTCCTTCCTTCCTTCCTTCCTTCCTTCCTTCCATCCATCCTTCCTTCCATCCTTCCTTTTCTTCTCCAATGTTTTTGGGCTACACTTGGCTGTGCTCAGGGCTTATTCCTGGCTGTCCTCAGGGGATCATTCCTGGTGGGCTGGGGGATCATATAGGATATTGAGGCTCAAACCCAGTCGGCTGTGTGCAAGGCAAGTGCCCTACCAGCTGCACTATCTCTCCAGCCCCAGATGTGCCTTTCCTTTACTTTATGAGGTACTCTCAGCTCTCTCCCCTCTGGAAAAGTCCACATTCATTCTCATCCTCTCTCTCACTCTCTCTCTCTCACTCTCCCTCCCTCCCTCCCACCCACCTCTGTCCCCCTGTACAGCTGCAGTGTTGCACATCACCTGCTGAGGCATGGCCCTTTGCAAAATGACTTCCAGCCTGGAAGACCTGTCACAGTTGTCTGTGTCATCAGTTCCATGACAGTCACCTGATATATCCCCAACACAAAGCATGAATGGTGGCTGTGGACCCTGGGAAAGAACCTCAGCGCAGCAGAGCCTGAGCAACCGATGTGGACCCATGCCACAGCCTCAGCCCCAGCCTGGTCTGTCTTTCACAGAAACCCCCTCCAGGACTAGCCAGCCCCCTCCCTGCAGTCCTATGAGCCATCTTTATTTCATTTTCTACTTTTGTATATTTGGTTGGTTGGTTTCTTTGTTTGTTGGTTTTTTGTCTAGTCCAGCTGCGTAAATAAAAGTTCACAGAGAAATCATGGTTTGAGGAAATCATGGTGATGAAAATAATTTAAAGACTCATTCTCTACCTTGGAGAGTGACCCACATCCTAAACTGAGATTTAAAAAAAAAACTCTCAACATTTTTTATTTAAATTTATTCTTTAATTAAATCACAGTGAGATACGTAGTTACAAAGTTGTTCATGATTGGGTTTTAGTTATATAGTGTTCCAATATCTGTTCCTTGACATTTCTCACCACTTAATGTCCCCAGTTTTCCTCTAGCCCCACACCCCGAACCCCCGCCCTTTTCTTCTTTCTTCCTCTCTCTCTTCCTCTCTCTCTCTCTCTCTCTCTTGCTCACTCTTCCTCTCTTCCCCCTTTTTTGGGCATTATCTGGGATTGCAATACAGATACATCCCTTTACCTACTTTCAGCATTCAGTTCTTGTTCAGAGTGATCATTTCTATTATTTTCATGCTGGTCCTTTCTCTATCCTAACTCAGATGTTCTGGCAAAGGCCCTACTGCTTGCACCATCTTCCTCCCCAAACTCATCCTATTCCTGTTGCCATACACCTCAACAACCAACGCCTTTGTTGAGACTCCACCTGAGATATTCCTAGGCCACCAGATGGGACAGTGGACGAATTTACCAAGAAGTAACCCTCGGTGGATGCATCACTAACTTTAGTGAGCAAATCAGCCCGTTTCTCATGCCTGGGACCCCTCTGAGCATCAGTCTCCAGAGGAGAAGCTCATTGCCATTGCCAAGGAAGTGGGGTGCTTCCTTCCCCACATTCTATTTCCTCCTGAAATTTCCTGGGGTCACCCCAAATACAGACACCAATAAAACAATTTGTACGCAAATCTCCATCTCTTGGTCTGCCTCTAGAGAGGCTCTGACCCTAGAAAAAGAGTTGAAGAAAGATGTTAAGAATGACTCCCAGGGACCAGAGTGATAGTACAGCAGGGAGAGCATTTGCCTTGCACGTGGCCAACCGGCTCCCCATATGGTACTCTGAGCAATGCCAGGACTAATTTCTGAGTGCAGAGCCAGGAGTAACCCCTGAGCATCACCAGTTGTGACCCAAAAATGAATGACCCCCCAGAAACACTATGAAAATGGTGGAAGGAAGTGGCCACTCTGGAAGAGGAGGGGTAGAGAAGGTGTTAAAGTGTTACGTACGTTACCCTATCAGTAACAGTATTGTAAACCACAGGAAAAAAGACATCTGCCTTAGAGACAGGATGGGGGTTTGGGAGGGAAATTGGGAGCACTGGTGGAGGGAAGTGGGCACGGGTGAAGAGAGTGGTTTTGGTGCATTGTGTGCTTGAATCTCGATCAAATAACTTTGTGTATTACAGTGACTCAATAGTAAAAACATAATTCAAAAAAAAAAAGAATGATCCCCGGAGGGGCTAGGGGGTGGCTCAAAGGACTGGAGCCCGTTTGCATGCAGGAACGCTAGGCTTCATCCTCAAATGGGTCCCCAAACACCCAGCAAGAGTCATCCCTGAGCACCACCACCTGCAGACCCTCCCAAAGGTCATTGACCTGGCCAGGGGTGCCTGCCCCTTGTCGCTGAGCAGCTGCATGCCCTGAGTATTTACCATGTGCCAAGAGCCTTGCAAATCTCGTTACTTAGATCAGCCTTTCTGAACCAGGAGCCATATGGCCCTCCTGTAGACCCACTGGACATCTGCGCCACAGGTAAAAATTGCCAAAACAGAGGGGCCACAACAGGAGACAAGAAATCAACCAGAAGGCATGGAGTGGGGACTCAGTGGTGGTCACAGGAAGGGAACGAGGTCAGGAAAGGGCCACAGTTAGAGAAAACTTGAGAAACCCTGGTTGGAGGATGCAGTGAATGATTGGGTCACACTCGGCAGCAGTAACACCCCCAACTTGGACGAAACAGGCCCACCAAACTCCCCTCACAGGCTCAAGGTCGACCAGTTGCTTCTTCACTGCAGTCTGTAGGAAGGTCAAACTCTCCCTTTCACTGTGCTGACTTCCCACACTGCAGGGTTAAGACGGTCCTGAGCAGCCCCCCATTCCCAAGTGGAAACCAACCATTAAGTCATGCAGGTAATCTTTTTTCCTAACATTATTTTGTAAATACCAGCTGATAGCTGTGAGTGTCCTGGAATGGAACTCGGAACCTCACACACATCAGAGTGTGCTCTACCCCAAGGACTACCTCCCTGTGCCAAAAGATGGGGCGCAGAAAGGGCATGAGCCTCTCACCTGTGCTGGAGGAGGAGGTAACATGCTGATTCTTGGGACAACAGGACACTTACCTCCACTTCTCCCTCTAGGGCATGGAACTCTAGAGTTTTGTGTCGGAGGGAGGGCTATGAAATAGTGTTGTCAGGACTTCTGTCTCCCAGTAAGGAAACTGAGGCTTACCTAGAACAAGCTGTTTTCTGAACTTCACAAACCCGAAGTCACACAAGCAGGCTTGGGAGCTGACCCAGGATTGCAAGTCCCAATCTCCCTACCCTCAGTTCGTTGCTTCTCTCCCCACCCACAGCTGCCTCTCTGAGGGGTGACTAAGGCACAGGCAACCAAATAAATCCCCCCAAAGCTACTTCCTCACCCCAGCTGGAGGGCCTCAAAAATCGGGAATGCCCAGGAGATGGGTCCAAGTGCTGGGCAAGTACCTTGCTCTGCACACCCTCCCCCAGCTCTGTGGGGGAGTGGGAGGGGGAGGGGGCTAGCCACAGTGTCACCCAGCGCCTCTGGGTGGCAGGCAACATCACATTACAGGGCCCAAGGCCTGAGCCATCAAACCCCACACAGTCAAACTATGTCACAGTGAGTGGCCCCGAGTCCCAAACACCCCCCAAATGGCAAATGCCTCCAGAGCTGCTGGGGCTGCTGTGATAGCATGAAAGCTCTGCAGGCCACGGTGCTGAAGAGGAGAGGAAGGGCTCAGAGAAGCAAGGCACTGGGGACCCTGACAACAGAGACAATGGGCAAGAAGCCAACATGAGCTCCCTCTCGCTGGGCTGCTCAGACAGGGGGCCCACTGAGTCCAGTATGTTGCAGAAAATCTCACTTTCTACATAAGCCTGTCCCTGAAATGCTTTGGAGTTTGGTTTTGGTTTGGCTTTGGGGACCATGCTTGGCAGTGCTGAAGTATGTGGGTTCGAACCTGGTTTGCCTATGAGCTTCCTGCTTCTCTCCGGTCCCTCTCACTCATTTTGAAGAGGCTTTTTTGTGCTGGCTGCATGGGGACTGTGGTTCACCGTGGCCAAAGGTTGCAAATAAAAAAAAAAAGTGGGGAGGCTGGAGCGATAGCATAGTGGGTAGGGCGTTTGCCTTGCACATGACCGCCCTGGGTTTGATTCCTGGCATCCCATATGGTCCCCTGAGCACTGCCAGGAGTAATTCCTGAGTGCAAAGCCAAGAGCAACCCCTGTGCATCACCAGGTGTGACCCAAAAAGCAAAAAAAATAATTAAATAAGACAAAAAATTAAAAAAAACATGGCAAAAGGTTAAGGACAAAATAGGCTTCTGAGTTAGAGTGGGCTGCTCAGAGGGAGGGGGAGCTGAGTCATGCCGTTTCCTCTGAGGACAGACAGAGGCCTTATAAGGACAGGCAGGGGCCTGGAAGGTCTAGCCTGGTGCCCCAGAGTACATGAAAAATCCCTGTGTGACCCCTTTTACCCAGAGTGCAGGAGAGTAGAGAGACCTCTGCTGGGGCAGGGGGCCGGGGAGGGGGAAAGCTGGAGAGGAGGGGAGGGTAAGGCAACTCTCCTCTGAGTTACGTACTTTCTTTTTCCTTTTTGGGTCACACCCAGCAATGCTCAGAGGTTACTCCTGGCTCTGCACTCAGAAATTACCTAGCGGTGTCTGGGGAACCATATGGGATGCCAGGAATCAAACCCGGGCCGGCTGCGTGCAATGCAAATGCCCTACCCACTGTACTATCGCTCTGGTCCCCGAGGTATGCACCTTTTACCCATCACCTCAAACCTGAGGGGTTACAGGGTCTGTCAGGTTTGCAGAAAGAAAACAGAGGTGGTGGTAGGATGAGCTTGGCTTACCCCTAAGTGTGCAGCTCCCCCCGGCCAGCTTCTGGAGTCCAGAAGGGAAGAAAGGAGGGGGCCGCTCTTTTGCTGGGAATCTAGTCCAAGAAAGAAGTTCTGGCAACCAGACAGAAGGAAACAAAAAGGGGGAAACAAAACCCGCCTTGTCTGGAACAGAGCCTGGTGGCACAGTCTGGAAGGTCTCTCAGAGGCCTCCTTCCCTCTAACCACCCTTTGGGGCCTCTTCCAGTAATCAGTCACCACCAACAGCCCACAGGCGGATTCTGGCTAGAGCAGTTGGCCGCAGGCACCCCACCAGTCTCTGTGCCCTTCCGCCCACCCAACCTGCCTTGAAGGTACAAAATGATGGAGGGGCCAAGCTGCAGCCCCCTGGTCTGAGTGTGGGTGGAAGGAGGAGAGTTAGCACACAGACACAGACACACAGACACCACACAGGCACACACAGACACACACAGACAGACACACACAGACACACACAGACACACACAGAAACACAGGCACACAAAAAGACACACACAGACACATAGGCACACAAACACACAGGCGCGCACACACACAGAGACACACAGACACACACACAGACACACAGAGGCACACACACAGATACACACACATACAGATACATATACACAAGACAACAAAGAGTGGGAGGAGGCACAGAACAGACCTATCTGGAGAGAACCAACCAGAACAGGTCTAACAAGGCCAGGTTTGGGGCCAGAACGATAGTACAGAGTATTTGTCTTGTATGTGGAGAACCAGGTTCGATTCCTGGAACCCCATATGGTCCTCACACTCCGCAAGGAGTGATTCCTGGGCACACAGCCAGCAGTAAGCCCTGAGCACTGCCGGGTGTGGCCCAAAATCTACACACACACACACACACACACACACACACACACACACACGCCAGGCTTGAGCAGAAAAACCTGGACAAAGGTTCATCTCCCGCCTGCCTCCTCCCAGGCGTCCACCCTGCTGATCCAGCCAAGACCGGACTCTGGCTTGGGCAGGACTTTGTCCACCTTGATCAGAGAAGGAGAGGCGCGCCACCTCTAGGAGGTTGTCGGAATTGCAGCTGGGGAACCGCAACCTCCCGGGAGGAAGAGTTTGAGCCTGAAAGCGGGACTGGGCTTCGTCCAGGCTGGCGCTGGCGGGACTTTCCCCGCAGGGGACTGTGTTTTTTCCAGCTCCCAGAAAGTCCAGAGCAGCTCCCTCATAGATTAGTAGGGGAAACTCTGGGACGATGGAATCAGGGTCTGGAACGGAGAGGGAATCATTTGGCTCTAGTGACAGTGAGACGGGGAGCAGGCAGCGAGCTCTGCTTAGCTCCGAGAGAATGAAGGGAGAAACAGGATTCAGAGGAAGAGAGGAAGCTAGGAAAAGGGGGGAGAGGCAGAGATGCTATGGGGGTGGATGAGAATCTGCCTGTAACCCAGAGACACTCCGCCATGGGCCTGCTGGCTCTGTGCACCCCTCATAGACCAGAGTCCACGAGGCAGGACCAGAGCGATAGCACACCGGGGAGGGCGTTTGCCCGGCACGCAGCTGTCCGGGGTTCCAGCCCTGGCACCCCATATGGTCCCCCAAGCCCCACCAGGAGCACAGGGCCAGGAGTAAGTTCTGAGCACTGCCAGGTATGACACCTCCACCCTCCAAAAAAAAAAAAAAAGAAGAAACGATTTCACAGTGCCTGAGTGGTGTTTTAGCTCTGTGCCAAGTGTTCTTAGCTTGAGTGGATTCTAAAGAGCTTAATTCCCCACCAGGTTGGAACCACAGTCTCACTTTACAGAGGAAGAGCCTTTTGGAAAAAATGGGTTGCTCCAGGTCAACATTAATAACGAATAGACTGTGGGTTTCTTTTGTCTGCTTTTAGTTTTGAGGTGTCTGAGAGCACCTCAGGCCTCAAGCAAGGCCTATACTCCCTTTTCTAGAGAACCACATCCAGGGGCCTTGAGCTGGCTTTTGGTTTTTGTTTTGTACTCAGGACTTACTCCTGACTCAGTGCTCAAGAATCACTCCTGGAGCTGCTGGAGAAAGGAAGGACTATATGTGGTGCTGGGGATACAGCCAGCATTGGCTTCATGGCAGGCAAGTAAGTGCCCTACCCGTGTACTATCTCCCCAGTACCTCAACCTTAATTTTTGCTTGTTTTTTGTTGTTGTTGTTGTTGTTTGTTTGTTTTGGGGCCACATCCAGCCATGCTCAGGGATTACTCCTGGCTCTGCACTCAGGAACCACTCCTGGAAGTGTTCGGGAGACCATATGGGATGCTGGGGATCAAACCCAGGTTAACTGTATATGAGGCAGGCACCTTCCCCACTGTACTCTCTCTGGCCCCTCAAGCTGGGTTTTGCATTTAGGAGCTTCCGAACTCCATCAGGATGCTTTAAGAAGTTACTAAGACTGGGCCAGCCCATCCGAGACATTGATTGGAGTGTGGAGCACAAAGAGTAAAGGAGAAGAAAGGATTACAGAAAAGCAGGGAGCAGTTACCAAGAGCAGTGAAACAGAGGCTCATAATAAGAGTATGATTCCTCTTCTTTATAATCAAGCACAAGCATACACACACACACACACATACACACGCACACACACGCACACCATGTTATAAAAATGATGATCACGTGAGTTCCTCACCTCTACTATTTCAGCAGTTCTGGCTTCCAGCAAAATCCTTTCTTCCTTGAAGAGGGAAACTGAAACTGAAATCAAACAAAGGAAACACAAACAGAGCTCATCTGGAAAAACTCAACTGTGGCCACTGTTTCAGGATTTCTCTCAGAAACCACATAATGTGATGGAGGGTCTATGAACCCAGACAGACCGGGCTCGGGATTGACTTCTGCCACTATAGATCACGTGCCCTCACTGAAGCAAGGACCCCCAAGTTCTCTGAGCTGCTGAAAAGTTAGGCACTTTACATTTGACCCCCAGCACTGCATCTGGTCCCCCAAGCACCCCCAAAGGAATGGTTCCTCAGTCCAGAACCAGAAGTAAGCCAGTTGTGGCCAAAAAACTTAAATAATAATAATAGTAATAATATTTTTAGTAATAAATTTCAGTGACCTATATCAATTGAATATCTTGTCTAGATTGTTGAAAATACAAAATATCCATAAAGAAACTGCCATTTTCTTTTTTCTTTGTTTGGTTTTTGGGCCTCACCCAACAGTGCCCAGGAGTCACTCCTGGTGGTGGTCAGGGTGATATAGGCAGGATAGGGAAGGCCCCTGACCAAGGCAATGGCACAGGTTTCCTTGGAAGAAGTAGCCCTGAAGTAGTTGTGAGAGCCTGATAAGACCCTCAGAAGAAAATAAGAAAAAAACAGGAACCAAGGCCCGATAAAACCCTCACCCATCTACAGCAACAGACCCAGAAAAGCTCCTGCAGTAACAAAAGACCAGAAAAGGAATTTCAAAGAAGGCCATCACTACTCCCAATCCCCCTGGTAACTGCCTTAGCAACAGACTTTGACTTAGGTAGAAGCCCCACATGGAGACAGGTTGGAGAAACCTTATAAAGCCACTTTGAACAAAGGGCCACATATGCTGCCCAAGCCCATGTGCTGCTTGCGCCCACGTGGCTGAGCACATGTGGTGCTGGAGCACATGTGTCACCCGCATCTTCCCTCTTGAGATGTATACTTTCATGCTTTCGTGTCTAATGCTAGGATGTGTGTAAGGGCTCTCTCTGCCCTTGGAAAAGCCCATGTTGTCTCTTGAGTGTGTTTCTCTCTCTCTCTCTCTCTCTCTCTCTCTCTCTCTCTCTCTCTCTCTCTCTCTCTCTCCCCCCACACCTTAAAAATCCTCCAAATAAAATTT
>JAOXYA010019624.1:0-13546 GCA_028565675.1 Sorex palustris | reverse complement strand
TTGTTGAAATATGGGGTTTCTTTATCATTTCTATAGTGTCTCACCAGTATATATATATATCTATGAAATAATATTTATTTTAGCCCAGTTCAATTCCCCTGCCCCTCTTGGAGAGCCTGGCAAGCTATGAAGAGTATCTTGCTCACATGGCAAAGCCTGGCAAGCTACCCATGACATATTCAAGTGTCACAATGGAGATGTTACTGGGCCCGCTCAAGAAAATCGATAAACAATGGGAGGGCAGTGACAGTGACAGTGATTGTTAGACATGCATTCAAGGAATATATCTATGCAATATGATGCATTATATATTAATATTTATGCCTTTCTTACTGGCATGAAAGATTTTTGATTTGCATTTCCCTGGTAATCAGTGATGATGAGTAATTTTTCATATGTCTATTTGCCATCTGTCTGTCTTCCATGGAGAAGGATATTCAGAATTCTTTCCCCAATTTTGATGGATTTTCTTTTTTTTCTTTTCTTTTGGCTGTTGTGTTTTTGTGAATTTTTAAAAAGGGAAAGTAAAATATTGAGAGTATAGAGAAATGAAGACATGCTTTTTTCCAGCCTGAGAAAGAAAGGGGTTTTACAACCTTCCATTCTGATGGCATTTGAACATGGAAGCAGGAGGGGCAGGGCACCTGGGATTCTCCAGGGACTTTTGCTGAGGTCTGACTCAGCATTTAGGTCATAGGTGGCTGGACTCTGGGGCTGCCTTTCCTGGAGAAGGGGGAACAGATCCCATTGTTTGTTCCTGTTTATAACAATGCACACTGTGTAGTCAGCCTGGCTCAGCCAGTGACTAGAGGAACAAGCACATCACCCTGTGGCTTGTTCTTCACCTCGCGTGGACGATGCAGCATGACAGGCAGGAGGGCATCAGAGGCCCATTTACTGATCTTGGCGGAATTCCAGGTTTGGAAACTCAGTTTATTAGGGTGAAAAGGTGACCCCTCCTTCGTGCCAGTTTCTCCTTTTCTCTGATCTTGTGAATTCAGGGATCAGAAACCTTTTCTTGAAAGAGCTTTCTGAGAAACAGTTGCCAGGCTGAACTCCTCTTGACTTTATGCTCACTTGTCTACTTGTTTTTCAATGTCCACGGATCTAAAAGGAAAAAAAACTCAGACAAGTAGGGACAAAAATGTCTGAGGTTAGAGGGCTACTGGTAGCGATGGAGCTTGAGGACTTGGCAGGCAGCTCAAGATGAGGGCTAACTCTGGCTTCTCAGAGTGGGAGTCACCTGGATCCTGGCTCCTGGAACACTGAAGACCCTTGGCAAGGATTCTAGTCCCCTCTGTGAAGAGTAGTCTGGGGAAAGCATCATTATTTACATTGCATCAATGTATAGAATCTGTCATGATTCTTGATAGGTTGGTGGTCAAATTATAACTAAATCTTTTTTAATGAACATTGGAGTTCATTAACCAGCCTAGAACCATGCCTTCTTTGTTTCATGCATTTACTCATTTGGCAAACATGAAACACTTGTCGATAGGCATTCTGCTCTTTCCTTTTCAGAATGCTGAGTCAGAGGTTCCCTAAGGACAAGAGCTCCTGGCCTTCACCCAAAGGATGGTTCCCTCAGGTTTCTGGGCATATTTTTTAATGCAGAGAATGAGTGAGTGAGTGTATCTGAGACACTTGCACACCAGTTCTCTGCAGAGTAGTACCTGTTTTTTTATAAGCCCCTGTGACTTTTGAAAAGCAGGCTACCTATTTAGTAAGCAGCAAATATTCAATTTCCTTTGCAGAGAAATCCTGGAAAAAATAACTGTCCTCAAGATGGTTCCTGGCCCTATTGTACAAACAAAACAAAATCTTTCATCTGGAGCATTTATAACCATTCAGGCCGACTTGGCATCCTGCAGCAGGGAGAGGTCAGGGGCCAGAGACATAATGTTGGGAATTATTAGTAGTGCTAAAGTCACAAGACTGGTGAGATCACCAGGGGAGTGGATACAGAGAGAAAATAGAAGAGATGGAAAGCTCAGGGCAGGCACCGTAACGATTAGTGGATGTATAGACAGTGAGAGTGACTGAGCAGGAGTAGTCAGAGAGGTGGGAGGAGACCAGACCCTGTGTGTGATGGGGTGGGAGGTACCCTGGAGTCAGAGAAGAAGCCATTCAAGGGTGGGGGAAGGTCAGCTGTAGGGAATGATGCTGAGGGGGTTAATATATGGAAGATATGACGTGCTCAATTCCCCAAACACAATGTTCTTGGTGCTCTTGGAAAGGGCATTTTTGGTGGAAAAGCTTGGTTGGAATTCATTCATCTTTGCTGCTTCATGAAATGAAATAACACAAGATCCTCAAAACCTCTGGTCAGAGCGGGTGTTATTGATGTACCTCATGCTGTTTTGCACCTCTCCTCTTATGACCTCTCTGAAATTTTCTATAGCTTATCAGCTAAGGGGAATCTGGTCCAAGAGTCAACTAAGAGACATCATGTCTTCACATTTGGGAAGTGCAGTTGTTTGGCTTCAGTCTTTAGGTATGATATAAAAATATTCAAATAGGAAGATAGTGCTCATCTGATTTAAATAGTTCTATTTTATGCGTGGGATGGGTTCAAGTTTAAGAAATGCCTTATTTTAAGGTCACACTGATACTTTCAGGAGTTTTCTTCTACTTCTATGCATGTAGAAGTAGGTTAATATTTTTTACTTAAGAGAGATTCTTGGGGTAGATATATACCTACTATTTCCTTTGAATGTCATTTTGGGATTGTAAAATTCTCTTTCTGATCAAACAACTCAGATATTGATGTAATCCTTGTTGCCACAGAAAGGATTAATTTTGCCCAGGAATCTGGGGAGGCCTCATCATACTGTCCTCTCCTTGAGAAATAGGCTGCCATTCAGAAAATCCTAGACTGGATCTCCTGCCTTCCTCCTTGGACTTTGTTTTTGTGATGTAAGCAGAGTCCATTTGGCCAGTTTCCCCAGGCTCATTCCTCCATAGATGGTGCTGGCTCTTCCTGTCTCCCTGACAGTGGTTGTTGTCATTCTTGGAAGTGGACCAGGTTGGACTATACTCATATGATTAGAACTTGCTGGTATTATGGATGTTCATCCAAAGTGCATCACCTACTGGGCCTAAATCCAAGGAGGGGAAGAGAGCACACCTCCTCCTGTGAGGAGTTACATATTCTTAAGCAGGGACAACAGTGATCTTTTTTGGCTGGTCATCTTCTTGATTTGTCTTTGAAATTATTCTCTCCATGCTCGGTTCTCTGAGAGAAGCCCAAGTCTTGGTTGAAAAGCTAGGGCTGGGTCTTTGTCAGTTACCCCTTGCCTAGAGTTCCCACCTCCACAGAAAGATCTATGCTATAAACCTGGAACTCGCTGGGATTGGCAGCATAAAACATTGATGGAAGATCTAATTATAACAGAGGATTAGAAAGAGAGATTATTACTTTGTGCGGTAACAAGATACTGAATGAGTGAATAGGAGATCCAGTAGGAAGGAGACTACAACAGTGGTTCTTTTTTTTTTTTTTTTGGTGGGGACATGCTCAGGGTTACTCCTGGATCTGCACTCCTTGTAGTACTCAAAGGACCATATGGGATGCCAAATATCAAACCCAGGTCAGCCTTCTGCAAGACAAGTGCCCTACCTGCTGTCCCTCAGTGGTTCTTTAAGTGAAGTTTCCCGTTACAGTCATCTGGGGAATTTTGTTTTGTTTTAAACAGTCAGTGCCTATGTCTTACCCCATACTAAGGAAACCAGAACTTCAGGAGGTGGGGCCCTGTTGTCACTAATTGTTTTTCTAAATTTTAGGTAATCCACTTGTATACTGTTGAATGAGTCTAATAAATCTATGCTTCTCAATCTTAGTTGTATACTGCAATCTCCCTGGGGCCTTGTTGCAATGTAGAGCTTGATGCAAGAAGTCTAAGGTAGAACCTGTATTTCTAATAAACTCCCAGTTTATTGCTAAGTATTCTGGTTGGGGAATAGATAAACTGAATCGCAGGACACCAAAGGCTCATGAACAATAAGTTGAGGTGCCTATTGCTAAGTAACAAAGGCAGGACAGAGGTAGAAAACACGATGAGAGGTTCAGGAATGGCAGGCTCTCTGATGATCCTGAGGGGAAGTTAGAGGCAGCTGCTCAGGTCTTTGAGACATCTGGAATATCGGACACTATGGTTTACTTGACATAAACCCTAGAGAAATCTGTTTGGTGATGATGGATGTTTTCTTTCAGCATTACAGTCATAGGACTTTAGTGTCAGAATGCCCTAAAATACCCCATTTTTTCACTGCAAATGAGAACATGGGGTTGCTCAGCTACAGTGGCACTTAAGACTGCAGAGAGCCAAGGGCCCCCTGTCTGGGCTTTGAGAACACCTGTATCCCCAGGTTGTGGTTTCCTGGAATTGTTGCCTCATGGATGGAGATCTCTCCACAGAAGAAAGGGATCTTCAATCTTTGGGAGGCTTCTCTGCTAGGGAGTCATGAGTTACATTTCTGCAGGGATCTACTCCCTCCCAAAAAGCTTTAAAATTAACTAACCAATTGACCCTATGATTCTAAAGTGGTCTGCCTAATATTTACATTTCTAGATTCTGACATTATCCTCCTTCACTAACTGAAGACACATGATACAGAAGGAGACCCCTCCCTCCCACCTCCAGGAAAAAGTAACATGGCTGTTACCTCTACTCTTCTCTTTGAGAATGTTCTAGAATCATGGTTCAGCTCAGAGGGAGCCCTGTACACAGACCAGCCTCCGAGAAGACTTACCTCCCATCAAGAGCTCTTCTTTCATTTCCAAGCAAGGTAAAGCAAGGCAGGTGGGTGAGGGATGGAACTATGCAGTTAAAACTAGTTATACTCAAGGTGTACTCTTGTCCTAAGAGAGTCAAGTCACTGCCCAGGTGATGAACTCATATTGATGGTGCCATACCAGGCCTTCGTGAGCCACAGATGAACAGGTTCTACTCTTGCCTTCGAGTGACTCTTGGATATGTACACATAGCATTCACACTAGGATGTGTGGACACAGCATTCACACCAGGATGTGTGCACAAAGTGTTCACACCAGGTTGTTTGCACACAGCATTCACACCAGGATGTATGTAGACAGCATTCACACTGGTACATGAGCACACTTCACTCACACCAGGATGTGTGTACATAGTACTCACATTGGGCTATAATGTTCATTAGTCCCCTCTCTTTTTAGGCTCCCTGTCTCTTACCGTTTGTTACTCTGTTACTCGCATTTACTCCCTCTCCTCTCTCTCCTTCCCTACCTTGAGAAAAAAGTACCAGGCACAAACAGATAGAAAGTCAGTGCTAGTAGTGCCCAGACATCGGAGGTGGGTGTCCTTGGATACTGTGGAGCCCAATGTAGGCACCTGTAGCTAGACCTGCAATTCTTGCTCCCTGGCCCACTGGGTTCCAAGTGCTTTTCCATAAATGGTGCTTTCTGGTTTGAGGATGCCAGTGCCAGGATGAATACAATCACATCAGGCCCCAGGCTCTGTGTTGAAATTTGGCATGAGCCCTGCCATCAAAATTTGATGTTATCATGGCCCCTTCCCCCCTTCCAAAAGCTGTTACCAGTTTAAGTCTTATGCTATCGAAGCTCCCTTCAAAAGCCAAGATAAAAAAAAAGGAGTTGTTCAAAGAAAGCTTTTCATATGGAGTTGTTTGGAGTGCATTAGAACTGCACTCTTAAGAGAATAGACACACAATTGATGGGCTGGGGTGGGTGTCAGGTGGGGTTAGAATCCAGAAGCAGGTTAGGAGGCAAGAGGAGGCATGGAGGAGGAAAACCACAATGGACTCGGTTTCACAAGAGTGTTTGTGAAACGGATGAGGAGGGGGAGATTGGCTGGTACTATCCTTGTCACTTCACCACTTCATCAAGGTATTCCAGAGGGTAGGTTTGGGTAATAGTGAAGGTGACTTCTTTTTTTTTTCTTTAATTTTTTTATTTTATTGAATCACCATGAGATATAGTTACAAGCTTTCATGTTTGAGTTATAATCACACAATGATTAAACACCCATTCCTCTACCAGTGCACATTCTCCACTACCAATATCCCCAGTAGACCTCCCATTTACCTCCCTCCCCCTGCCTCCATGGCAGACAATTTACCCCATACTCTCTCTCTACTTTTGGGCATTATGGTTTGCAATACAGATACTGAGAGCCTATCATATTTGGTCTTTATCTACTTTCAGCACACATATTCCATCCCGAACGATTCCTCCAACTATCATTTTCTTAGTGATCCTTTCTCTATTCCAGCTGCCTTCTCCCCCTGCTCATGAGGCAGGCTTCCAACTATGGAGCAATCTTCCTGGCCCTTGTATCTACTGTCCTTGTGTGTCAGTTTCATGTCATGTTATTTTATACTCCACAAATGAGTGCAGTCCTTCTATATCTGTCCCTCCCTTTCTGACTCATTTCATTTAGCATGATACTCTTCATGTCTATCCACTTATAAGCAAATTTCATGACTTCATCTTTTCTAACAGCTGCATAGTATTCCATTGTGTAGATACACCAAAATTTCTTTAACTAGTCATCTATTCTAGGGCACTCGGGTTGTTTCCAGATTTTAGCTATTGTGGACAGTGCTACAATGAACATATAGGTACAGATGTCATTTCTACTGTGGTTTTTTTGTACCCTTGGGATATAGTCCCAGAAATGGTATCGAGGGGTCATATGGAAGCTCAATTTCTTGTTTTTTAAGGACTTCCACTTACTGACTGGTCCAACATTTCTGAAAAACAATATGGACAGTCCTTCAAAACAAGAAAGTCACTTCTTAAGTACATCAAAGTGTACCTGTCTTCCTTAGTACCAGCCTCCCTCCTGAAAAGACTCAGCCAATTGGCCCTCTGCTGTGCACTCTGATGCTCCCAGGAACCTGAGTTCTCAACCCAAGAAGGCTAGAATGCAGGAAAAACTGAAGTCCCTGATCATCTGTGCAGATGTTCTTAGTCACCAAACATATGTCCACCTAACCTGGGTGTTCATCTCATTCTTGATTTCCTCCCTCTCTCTGTTTAGGGCTTGGATTTTTTGACTGCTCCTCTAAACGTTCTCTCACCTGTTCTCTGTGGTTTCCTTTCCCCTTTCCTTTAGCAGAAAGATGGGTGGGGGCAGTGATGATTATGGTCTATTGTTAATTGGTCATGCAAAGTAAAGGTATCTTTTTTTATTTCCTGTCATGATCTATCTTGCTCCAGCACCTTTACCTGGCTGGATAGAAAATATTTCCCTAGTACCTCTCTTGCAAACTAAGCCATCTAAGACTTTTTTGTTTAAAAGTGTCCTTCAGGGACTAGAGAGATAGTACCATGGCTAAGGTGCTTACCTTGCATGCAGCCAACCAGGGTTCAATCCCCCTTAGGCACCCCTGAGCTCCAATAGAGACAGGAATAAGCCCTGAACTCTGTTAGTGTGGCCCCCAAACCAGAATAAAAAGAAGTGTCTGGCCTGAGTCATAGGAGACAGGAGGATAGGGCTTGCTTTGGCCAGCCCTTACTCAAGGATTTTCTGCAGCACAGGGTCTAGTTTCCACCAAGATGTAGAGGGAGAAGAAGCCTCTTTAGGCTCATTCAGTTTTGTTTATTGCCTGCTTCTAACCTATAACTTCCACCACCCCCTGCCAAACCCCGGCCCTGATTTTTATAAACGGGGTCCAGGATCTTTGGATCAAGTAACAGCACCCTCTGACCATGCCTCCTGCAATTCTTCCCAGCTGTTAGTGCAGACAAAAATCTGGAGAGCCTCTAAGGTGGAGATTCTCTGTACTAGGTTTCAACTTCAGACATTCTGGGTCAGGAATCTTAAGTTTTAAGAGGATCCCTCTATGATTTGGATGTGGAGGTAACCAGAAATAAAGCCTTAAGAGTCCTGGCACCACAGTTTCCCACTCCACTGGGGTCAGTTTTTTATGTGTGTGATTTATGGCCTTGTAATTCAGTTACCAGCTAATTTGAAGTTGGTAAGAAACTCACACCTACAAGTCTAGAGGACAGTTCCCATGTTTTAAGAAATATTGTAGAGGGCTAAAAAGAAATGGTTAGGGTCATAAACATGAGTTCTGACTCCCCTGGTAGTCACAGAAAGAAGGCCTAAACTCTTTTTCCTTGAGGAGGGGATGATCTTAAACAGTCTGGAAAAAATGTCAAATCTCTCCAAGATGTTCATAACAAAGAATGAAGCAACAGGTGAAGTAAAGAAAAGGTGTAGATTTTGTTCACCATCTTGCCTAGTCTGCAAAGATCTGGGCGCTTGAGACCCAAGACTGATTCCAGTGTGTGACAAATCACACAGTCTGTCTGAAGCTCAACTCTGCCTCTGTGAAATGTGTTGACAATAATGGATTTCTCCAGATATGTCCTGTGAGTCTGCAGTGCTGTTGAAATAGGGGGCACCCAGGCACTTTGTGAATTATAAATATATATTTATAATTTTATAAATATAATTTAATTTATCAATATATTTTTGGGGGAATATAAACAAGCTATTTCACACCCCAATGGCTGCTGCTTAATCCACTAGCTATTTCTCTCAGGACTTTAATAAAGAGACACATTAAAAACACACCAACTTAAAATAGTGCCATAATAGGATCTGTGGTGCATGTGATATTTGGTTGATGTTTCTTTTATTTACCTGGAAGTGAAGTGACCACTATGCCAAGTGATTTGATTTCTGTTGTATTCCCTTTCTTTTTATTGAGTTTCATGATTTATTATTTAAATTTTTTAAATTTTTTTTGGGGGGGCAATACTCAGGGGCAATTCCTGGCTCTACACTCAGAAACTACTTCTGGTGGTGTTTGAGGGACCACAAGGGATGCCTGGGATCAAACCTGGGTCCTTAGCATGAAAGGCAAGCGCCTTATGCACTATACTATTGTTCTGGCCCCTGTTGTATCCTTTGGTGGCAGCGACACAAGCTCTAGTCCCCTTTGTATTTACTAATTGTCAGCCAGATCAAGCTCAAATGATAGAAACCTGAAGGTGAAACCCACAAGTAGTAAAACAGAACAGAACAAAACAAAATATAAAAAAAGAAGTGAAAGCAAAAGACACACTCCACTCCACTTTAAATCAATGTGGATAGAGGTGGATAAAATTTATTACACTAAAATGACATATAAACTATATTTGGAAAACACACTGCTAATAATGATCTGCTTTACTTCTTCAACCTGCTCTTCACACTTTGAATCCTCAAACTACACAAATCACAAGTGTCCTCTGCTGGGCTGCCCTTTGGGGTACCTCTTTCTACCTCAAGGGTGTGAGATATTTCTCCAGAAAACCTTTTTAGAGGATCTTACCTGTACCTCTGTATAGCTCTGGTTCTACCTGCTATGGTCATAAGCTATGTATTTGGTCAGTGATCTTGGCAAGGCTCTTAGAACTCTTGTATCTCCATATCCTAAGGACTACCAGGGGAATCAAAACTCATCCTAAGGTCTATCACAAGTCCTGAAAATATGAGAGCAATATTTATTTATGTTAATAAAGATTCTGAAGTAAAAGCCTTCTTTGATGAGTATAGAGGGCTGGTACTAACTTTGAAAAGACTCAATGTGTCACAACTATATGTTAGATGGAATCATTATGAGTATGGATTCTGGAATCAAGCTGCAAGCATATTTCTTGATTTGAATCAAATGGAAAGATACATTAAAAACATTAAAAGAGGGGCCAGGAGCTGGCTCAATGGAAAGTGTGTATATTTTGCATGCTAGAGCCCTGGGTTCCATCCTTGGAACCACATGGTACCCTGAGCATGGTCAAGAATGACCCCCTGGGCTGCAAGCCAGGGTAACACCTGAGTACCATTGAGTGTAGCCCAACCACCTTTAAAAAAATAAAACAAACCAACAACTCAAGACCAAGCTCTTGCTCCCTATAAAATATTAAAATATTGGACAATTCACCTCTAATAATATATTTTTCCTGACTTATAGTCAAACTATTTCACAGGGACTTGAAACAAAATTTCTCTTTATTTTAGCACTGGAAATAGTCATCGAGCTGATTATCAAATCCATTTAAAAGAATTTGAGCAGCAGATATTTTGCAGAGAATTCTTTCTCCCCATCTTTTTCCCCCTGGCCCAATTCTTGTCCAGAGTGATCACTTCCCACTGTTATTGTCATAGTGCCCCTTCTCTGATTTAAGACCAGTTTTCCTGGTCTTCATTTCTATTATCTTTGAATATTATTCTCCTGTTTCCTTATATTTCCCAAATGAATATGTCTTCCCTCTCCCTATTATTAATTTTGCTTAGCATGATACTCTCCATGTCCATACATATTTCAGAGAATTTTTGACTTCATTTTTTTCTAACCACTGCATAGTATTCCATTGTGTAGATGTACCATAGCTTCTTTATCTACTAGTCTGTTCCTGAGAACTTGGGTTGTTTCCAGATTCTGACTATTGTAAATAGTGCTGAAATGAACATAGGCATGCAGAGCCTTTTCTACATTGTATTTTGAGACTCTAAGGGTACATTCCCAGGAATAAAATTGCTGGGTGATATGGAAGCTCAATTCTTAGCTTTTTGAGGAATGCCTATATTGTTTTCCAGAAAGTCTAAATCAGTTAACATTTCCACTAGCAATGAGTCCCTATTTACTTGTATCCCAACACTAGTTGTGCTTGTTCTTAATGCTGAGTGCCAGACCCATCTCATTGATGTGAGGTGGTGTCTTATTGTCTTGCTATTGTCATGTGCCCTTTAACTTTTTGTATTTTGTCTTTGAGAAAGTTTCTATTCATCTCTTCTCCCATTTTTTTCCCATTGGAGCTGGTTTATTTTTTTTTCTTGTAAAGATTTTTAGTGTTTTACATAGCTTGGATGTTTAGTGTTTTACATAGCAGAGCCCCGACAGCTGAAGACCTCTGGAACCCAACCACAGCCATGCTGAGACCACTCTCCACATCTTCAGATGAGGCCGCATTCCTCGCTGATGAGTCAAAGACCCCGAACCTGGGCTGGTTGGGTCCTCGTGGATGCGGATGCGGGGCCCGGCCTGCTCTGCGCTCAGCGTCGGGGTTTTAAGCGCTGAAAGTCACCCGAGGGTCCGCGGGGCTGCCCTCAGTAAGGAGCGCTTCGACTCCGGAGCGTGAGTTTTGCTCGGTGCCGCCGTAAGAACGAGAACACGCTGCGGCTGCCCAGCGTTCCCTTGGTAGAAACAATCCGATAAGCACCCGGAGGAGAAAGCTCCTGAACCGACGTTTCGGAATGTGGTCGTTAGGGCGTTTGTGGTGTCCCCCGAAGTGGGTCCCTTCCTTCAGGTACTTTGGATGGGGTTCAGAGAAGTAGTTTTGTCCGCCTGCTTTGTCAGACCCGCGCCTAGCTGATCAGAGCTTGATTATTAGGAAAAGTTTTTAGAGGGTGTAGGTGTAAGAAAATTACGCATCTGGATAGGACCTTTACGCATGGCCAGTGCCTGCTGGAATATAAGGCATGAATACGTACGGGTAAACCGATTTCTAAAGCAAGAGGATGCTGATTATTTTACGGTGTTGTGTGCAGACTAATATTCGGATTGTGGAAGATTTAATTAATACACACAAGCCCTCAGGACATTGTTCACTTGGGAAGTGGGACCCATTTGCAAAGAGCAAAGTAAGCATTTAAAAACAATGCAAAAACAATGACAAGATTTTACTCTCGGAATCGTTGTTGTTTGACCTGCTCCTGCAGGAAGGGTATGGTCACAAAGATTGCAGTAAACTGAAATTGTTTTCTTACCGGGGAGATTGCCTATTTCAATACAAGCTAGTTTGAAAAGTGTTTATATGCTCGTTTCTGAGCCAGTGAAGGGGTTCTAGTAACACTTTCAAAGAGTTGGAAGTTTGAATGGCAAGATCCACTTTTTCCTTGAAACTGGCCGACTGCTTTGCAGTTTTTCTTAGCACTGAAATAAAAATTTACAAGTGACAAGTTTGCTTTTTAAGAACTGGCTGTGTTTAACTAGCGCACCTAACACCTCAAAAAAATAATTGCTTCCGAAGTCGTACATCGGCAATCTCTTTACTTTTAAGGTTAAAAATTTTACCGTATGAAACCATCTTTCTTCACTTAACCAATTGAGAGAACTTGTAGTGGGAAAAGCTATCTGGGAAATGAAAGATCCTCTTTTAATGACTTACACTTTGCTTTTGTAGAAGAAGAAATTTCAGTGTCCCCAATCTAAAACCTAACTCAAATTAGAATCCCAGTTTTCAGTCTCCGGTGCCCTGCCTCCCGGTCTGACCTGTTGTCTGCCTTGTTCCTGGACACTTGCCTTATTGTTTGAGGTTTTGTGTACAGCGTAAGTCTCAGGCCACTACTGCCTCTTGCCTCCCCTGTTGTCCCGACAATGTTCCTTTTCAGATTGGAATGGTATGTGACTCTAAGAAGTTTCGGTAGGTTTTGCAAACCCCTTTTCAAAAATAAAGAGGCAAGTAGGAAGCTTGCAGAACTTTTGAGTCCTAGGAGAGAAAGGTACACAGCAGACACCGTGAAGGGCCTATGTTTAAAATGTAGGAAAAGAAAGCAAGTTAACCTGAAAGATTAAGGGAATTTTGCGCTCATGCTATTTGGATTTTCGATTTTGGGAGAAGTGTGGGGGAGTCAAACTTATTTGTTTTGTTTTTGGGTCACAGTCCGGGGAGCTCAGGGTTTCCTCCTGGCTCTGCCCTCGGAGGTCATTTCTGGCGGGCTCTGGAAACCATGTGGGCTGCCGGGGATGGGGTCCTGGAGTCAGCAGCAGGCAAAGCAGGCAGGGCAAGCACCTAACCCAGTGTCCCATCTTTCCCGCCCCGCAGTCAGACTTTCTGACCCTGTAAGCCACAAGTGAGGTAAATACGGGATTTGGTGAGTTCTATTAATGCGCATTATACAAAACCATCACTCTGGATTCTCTCCCTGCCCACCCAGAGATCCGCAATTTGTTCTCAAGCCTATTTAAATGCTTTGGCTGAGATTTCCAGTAAACAGAACACACACACAGACATGTTAAGTTTATGCACATAATGACAAAAGAGGAAAATATGTTTGATTGTAATTTCTGGTGGCCTTGGAACGGACTAGGAGGCGTCCAATCAATTCTAAGAGAAAATTATTGACTTCATAGGTCTTTATTCAGGATAATTTATATTTCCTCCCCCACTTTCAGTTTTCTTTTTCTTATTATTTTTTTCAGATGAGTATCTTGCAGTACATTGTAGTTCTGTTGAGAGTTTCTGAAGCTTATTCTGAAATAGAGATGGTCACTTAGTTCCGTTGTTTAGAACAAATAGTCTAAGATTTAGAAGAAGAATTTTTGCAGTCTTTTAGGATTCTGTGTTTTTGAGAATTTGAACAGGATCTGTACTTCGTCTATTGATTATATTTAATATTCAGAGGGAAAAAAATCAAGATTAAACTAAGCCACCTGTGTAAGAGAGATAACCTGTCTGACTTCCTGGCCTCCAGCAAATGTTCTTATGCAAGTTATTCTGATAAAGAAATTGTGGTTACAATCTTACTGGCATCTGAGATTTATAAGTCTG
>JAOXYA010019600.1:0-13548 GCA_028565675.1 Sorex palustris | reverse complement strand
ACACTCGGATCTGCTGAAAAGGCAACAGTATACAATTTGTTTTCTGTTGTTGGTTAAGAATAACATATGATGTCATGTGGCTGCAGTAGTGGCTGCACATTTTGAAATTCCGAAATTTTAACACTTATATGTGGAAGCATTTCTGCCAAAAATGCTGGGTTCCAAGATTTCTTCCTGAGTCTATGGGATCATGTCCATTAAGCAGTTTGATCAGGAGCCAGAAAGGCCATTCATGTGCGGCGACATGGGGTCTCGATGGGGCAGGAAGAAAAGGGCCTGCTCCACCCCCATCCCGTGAGGCCCCACGTGTCTCATCACTGAGGGCTCAAACTTGACATCCAGTGACCTCTGGAGGATGGCAGCCAATGAACCTCCTAGGGGGAGCAGGCGAAGGGACAAAACCCTTTCGCCCCTGGGGTAGCCCATCGACAGTAACCTACTGCAGGGTCCAGACGCATTTCTGCCAAAAGCCACTGGGTTCCAAGATTTGTTTCTTAAGTCTCTGGGATCATGGCCATTAATCAGCTTGATCAGGAGCCAGAGAGGCCATTTGTGGGCTGCGAGTCAGAGCCCCATTGAGGTTGGGAGGAAAGGGCTGGTTTCATCCCCATCCCGTGAGGTCCCACTTGACTCATCACTGAGGGCCCAAACCTGACTGTCCAATGGCCTTTGGAGGATGGTGGCCATTGAGCCACCTAAGGGGAGCAGGCGGAGGGACAACACCCTTTCCCCACTGGGTTTGCCCAGAGACAGTAACCTACTGCAGGCTCCGGATGCATTACTGCCAAAAGCCCTGGGTTTCGAAACTCGTTTCTGAGTCTCTGGGTTCATGCCCATTAGGAGTTTGATCAGGAGCCAGAGAGGCCATTCGTGGGCAGTGACTAGGGGTCCCATTGGGGTGAGGAGGAAAGGGCTTGATCCACCCCCATCCTGTGAGGCCCCACGAGTCTCATCACTGCTGTCCCAAACCTGACTGTACAGTGGCTTCTGGAAGATGTCAGCCAGAAAGAACAGGCCAGGCATAAAACCCATTACCACCTGGGTTGGCCCAACACCGGTAACCTACTGCAGGGACCAGATGAATTTCTGCCAAAAGCCTTTGGGTTTCAAGATTTGTTTCTGAATCTCTGGGATCATGTCCGTTAGGCAGTTCTATCAGTAATCAGAAAGGCCATGCCTCCAATTATATAGCTGGGCACAAGGTGAATCGTGGGTGTGTCTCCCACATACCTAACTTTTGGCCATTTACTTTCTTGGTAAACTTTGCCCCAAGTTTTTGGGTTCTGGCCAAAGGCACAGCAGCAATTTTAGGGTATCTGGAAAACTGAAGGCACCATCAAGCTGCTGATGCACTCACCTCACAGGTACAGAATGACCTGCTGGCAGCACTATCAAAGTTTCTTTTCTTTTTTTTTTTAAATTTCTTTCCACTAAAAAAAATTTTATTTTATTATTTTTTTTCCAGACTTACATATTTTTGTGCTTGGGTTTCAATTATACAATGATCAAATCAAAGTTTCTTATAGAATGGTTTCACTGCTCTAAAAATCCCTTGTGCCTTTATCTATTCATCCCTGTCTCTTTACATTAAGCCCTTAACAACCACTAACCTTTAAATTGTTTCTATTGTTTCACCTTTTCCTGAATGCTATGTACTTTTAATCATATAAGATCTGGCATTTTAAGACTAGTTTCTTTCATTAAGCAAACTTGTCAAGATATCAGCTCTTCCCAACTTGATAGATTCAGTGCAATCCTAATCAATGGTTCATTCATGGCTCCATGTTTTTTCTGGCTTGGTAGATGTTTTGTTTTTTGTTTTGTTTTGTGCCAAACCCAGTTGTGCTCAGGGCTTACTCCTGGCTCTGTGCCCACGATCACTCGTGGTGGTATTGAGGGACCATAGGCGTTGGGATTGAACTTGAGTCCGCAGCTTGCCAAGTCAAGTGCCATGCTTACTGTACTATCTCTCCAGCCCCCAAGATCATTTATTTGTATTGAATAGTATCTCACCATACCAGTTTTTGAGGAAGACACATCTTAGTTGCTTCCAGCTTGGAGCAGTTATGAATAAAGCTACTATTAATATTTGTGTGCAAATTTTTATGTGACGGTGGTTTTCAACTCATTTAGGTGAAAGCTCTGTAATTTAGGATCATATTATATGTTAAGCAATATTTATTCTTTGTTGGTGTGGAGGGGAGGTTGTTTGGGACCATTCCTGTCAGTGCTCAGGGGCTATTCCTTGCTTTGTACTCAGGAAAGTACTACCCCTGGTAGTGCTTGGAAGACAATGCAGTACTGGGGACTAAACGGGCATCAGTCATATGCAGGGCAGCCTCCTTTTCCCCTGTAATATCACTCAGGCCCCTCAGACTCCATTTTACTCTGTAACAATGGTATTTCTCCCTACCTTTAAGTTTTTAGTTTGCGGGAGCACACCTAATGGTCCTGAAAGGTGGACAGAGTTTCTTTAAAGTGCTGTCCAGGGCTGAAGTGATAGTACAGCGGGTAGGGCATTTGCCTTGCACGCGGTCAACCTGGGTTCAATTCCCAGCATCCCGTATGGTTCCCTGAGCACCGCCAGGTGTGATTCCTGAGTGCAAAGCCAGGAATTCCTGTGCATCACTGGGTGTGAGCCAAAAAATAAACAAATAAAGTGACAGTCCTATTTTGCATTCTTATCAATAATGAATGAGGATTCCTGTTGCTGCATAGTTTTCCGCATTCTTGTCAGCATTGTCACTTTTTTTGTTTTTGTTTTTCTCATTGGTTGTTGGGATATCTCACTGTCTTGGTTTGTTATTCCTTTATGATACATAATGTCGAGTGCCATTTTATTTCCTGTTTGCCATCTGTATTCTTTTTGGGTATATGTTTATGCTTTTGTCTCTTTTTTAAATTTATTTTTATTTTCAATTATTTTCCTGTGTCAGGTACTGAATTCAGAACCTCACATTGACCAGGCAAGTGCTATAGAGCTGAGCTACATTCCTGGCCCCATTGCCCGCATTTGCTTTGTTTGACGTCTCACCCAGTGGTGTTCAGGGGTCACTTCTGGTTCTGCAGCACTCCTGGTGGTACCCGGGGTACTGTGTGGGATGCTGGGAATCACAGTTGGCTGCATGCCTATCCCCTGTGCTAACGTTCCACCCCCGCACTGCCCGCTTTTATTAGAAATTTTTAAAATCTCTTTTATGATTGAGTTGCAAGAGTTTGGGTCCTGCCACTCTGGGGGAGGGGGGCTGTTTTTTTTCTTTTTGATGACCATACTCATACTGTGACACGAGGGTCAACTTTGTTAATCGAGTTGGTTTTATATCCTAGTCTTGCTGTTTAATTATTGTTGTATTTTCATTATAACCAGAACATGCAGGCGGTAGTAACAAAAGCAAGAGGAAGGAGTATGAAAGAGGAAGGAAAAGAGCCTCTGGGGAAGTAGTAAAGTGTGGATGGAACAAAGGAAAGAGTGGAAAGGATCCGAGTTAAAGGTGTTCCCTCTGGGAGTGCGTGACTCATTCCCACGGTGGGTCCAGGCGACTTTATTACCTGTGGTTTCACTGCTAGAACCCTAAAATTCCTCCTTACTCCAGATAGGATCGAGGTTATCACAGCTTGCTGTCATTCAGTTAGCTTTGAAAACATTTATTTATGCAGTTACATCTTTCCTCTGAGAAAGGTCTCCCAAGTTTAAAAGGAGGTTTTGAGATTCCTCAGTCAAAAATACTAATAATACCCCATGTTCCTCCAAAGGCAGCAACGCTATCTTTTCTTCCCTCACTATTCAATCCAAAACCTGGCGCATTAGACTTGCAATAAGTACTTTCAAAGAAGTAATGAATAGAACCAGAGGAGGTCTTTTTTTAAAATCGGTGGCCGAGGATGTTTGAATGCAAGAAACGTCACTCAGTGGAGGCGGGTAGGGGGCGGGGCGGAGAGGGGGGACTGTATCCAAGTATCCCTAGATGATTGATACATTGTTACTAAAGGCCGCAGCTGACGGCTTCCGAGGTAGACGTGAGCCCGGGCGTGAGGAAAGTGGGCAGTGCCCTTGCAGGGCCGGGCTCCTAGAGCAGGAGGGCAGGCTGGGGACGGGCCGTGCAGGGGAGGGGGAGGCAGGCCCGGGACGGCGTGCAGGGGAGGCGGAGCGCCGGGCTGGCGCTGGCGGGCGGCGCTCCGGACGCCTCCTCCCTTCCCTCCCGTCCCCTGTCGCCTGCACCTGGCTCCGCCCAGTGCTCAGCGAGCTCCCCTGCCCCTTCCCCAAGGACAGTGCTAGGAGGCCGCCTCGGAGGAGCGCGGAGACGCCAAGGCAAGGGGGTTCTCGGGCAGAGACCCGGAGGAAAGCCGAGAGCGTGGCGAGGCGGGGCGGGACGTGCGGGGCGACGGGGGGACGCGGGCGGGAGCCGGAGGAGGGGTGGGGGGGCGTCCGAGGAGGGGCCGAGGGGGGATGGGCAGGGCGGCGCGGAATCCCGGCCCTCAGCTCGCTTCCTGCCCGCTTGAACGCACTGCCCGGCCCCGTGGGCCTCCCGGGGGGGTGGCGCGGTGCTCGGACCGCGTGCCCTTGGCTGCGATCCGTCCCGGCGTCCCGCCAATCCAGGTCCGCGCACCTGGGATGCTTGGCATCTGGGTATCGCTCCCCCACGCGCGCGCGGAGCCACGTCTGCACACGTGATATTTCATAGAGGTTTCTACCATGTATGTTTCTGCGCGGTGTCGCTGTGGACCGGTCCTCACACGTGACCTATATATATAAATATATGAATCTGCGTGCATTTCTGTATTTGGTGCTTTTGTGACTGTCTTAGAGATGCAGGAGAAGACGGAGCTGTTTTTGCAGTACAGCAGGCCTAGCCTCCCATGTTCTGGCTATTCTCTTCCTCCCTGCAATCTCTGGGGGTGGAAGATTCCTGCATGGATTTCTCCCCAGCGGAGCTCCAGGAGTGAATGATAAGGCATCAGCGTACTCCTACGCTGAGATCTTTCCTTTCCAAAATTTCTCCCCTTTGCACCTTTCTTCCTCTTCTGAAAACAGAAATGTGGACACGAACGCTCTAAATAGAAGAGCGACTGTCTTCCTTCTGTCACCGTGTGCTTTCTGACAGTCCTAATTGTCTATGTATTACCAGTAGAAGGGAATGGAGCTATAGGTGTATCGGGCATGTTATAAAATTTATTTGTGTGCCCATTTTGCGTTTTTCATTTCATTTGGGTAGGCTGTAATTTTGTTTTTGTAGATCTGGGGTTCTAGCTTAGGAACTCAGACTGCATCACTGGCCCTGTTAGAGTTTTTTTTTTTAATTGAGATAAGAAGTGTTGGACTCACAACCTTCAGTCCTGAGGGGCTGCTTCCAGCTTGGGGGGTGGGGGGAGGTCACTCCCAGGGAACTGAAAAGAAGACAAATGACTTAACCTCTATACTATCTCTCTGGTCCAGATGTGGAGTTTAAAAAAAGAAAAGAACATACCTTTTTTGAAGCAGTTTTAAATCTAGTTAGGAACAATTACTTTAGTAGTCATCAAGCCTGCAGGTCTGTAAACTTTTCCTGCCAAGTGATGGTAGTAAATAGTCTTTGCAGGCTGTGTGGACTAGGTGGCAATAATCCATGACAAATGCAGCCATACGTGATATGTGAAAGAAAAGGGTGATACAGACTAAAATGTGTATTTCATATCACTTTCACATCATGACTTCAACAGTTTAAAAATGTAGGAGAGATAACGCAAGGGTTAGTGTGCTTGCCTTACTGGCGGCTGGCCCCTTTTGGTCCCTGGCATTGGCTATAATAGCCTCCTAAACACGGCCAGGAGTGATCCATGAATCTAAAGCCAGGAGTATACCTTCATCACTGCTGGGTGTGGCCTACAAACCTGAAACAAACAAACAGTAAAGTCTCAATTTTTTAAAAAAAGTTTGAGATGCTGCCATTTAGGAAAGTGGGAAGGGCTGAGTTTGGCTTTGGGTTGTAGTTTACTGACTCCTGATAACAGATTTTAGCCTATATATCTGCAATGATGAATACATTAACATTTTATGGATTTCAGGGTATGTCTTGTGTATTCCTTTTTTTTTTTCTTTTTGGGTCACATCCGGCGATGCACAGGGGTTACTCCGGCTCATACACTCAGGAATTACTCCTGGTGGTGCTCAGGGGACCATATGGGATGCTGGGAATCGAACCCTGGTTGGCCGTGTGCAAGGCAGATGCCCTACCCACTGTGCTATCGCACCAGCCCCTTGTGTATTCCTTTTGAGAACTCAAAAAGAAGGTGTTTACACGTCCTGTGTGTAAGTGGCAGTGATTTTGTTACTCTTCCCACATGTCAGTATGTGGTATGAGAGGCCTAAAAATAAAGGATTAAGAGATACTCAGCAGGCAGACAGCCAGAGAGGGATAGGAAAGGCCATAGAAAGTTTTTCACTATGTTTGAGTCTGGCACCATTAACTTGTCCAAGTCTTTATAACCCTAAGCTCCAGTTTAAACTTATCCCTATTCTCTAATACCCAATCCTAATCTTTTTTGGGGGAGGTGAGGGCAGGGTGCCACACCCAGCAGTGTTCAGGGCAGGGCCAAGTTGGGGGTGGTACATATGGGGTACCAAGAATCGAACCCAGGTTAGCTGCATTCAAGGCAAGTGCTCTACCTGCTATATTATCTCTCCAGCCTTACCCCCAAGCCCTAATCTTAACTACTACCGTTGCTTTTCTGGCTTGTTAGCCAGTGCCCCAAACTTGATCTGATTCCTACCTTGTGCAACAGTCCATCCCTTCATTAAAAGAAAGCTGAGCAAACTTTTCTACTGAATTTCTTTTTAGTCAGCTGCCCTTCTCCTTGACCTTAGTTTTCTCTAAATAGGCTTCAATTAGGGGGAAGGATCAGGGAGGGATTAGCTCAGACTTTTGTGGCATTGGGCTTCGTTTACTGTGACATTTCAGCTTGTCACTCCATGGGGTGTGATTCTTTTCTGGATAAAGTCCAAAGCTCTTGGTCCAGATTTAGCAGAGTGGGAGAGCTTGACTTGAGTGGCTGTAGTCAGTCTAACAGGCATTTCCTGGTTTAGCGGTACCTTGATCCTGCTGTGTCTTAACTAACCATTATCTTGAATTTTAGAGAATATCATGACCCATGAAGAGCACCATGCAGCCAAAACACTGGGGATTGGCAAGGCCATCGCCGTGTTAACCTCCGGTGGAGATGCCCAAGGTAAGAGAATGCTTCTAACATAGACCTCCTTGAGTTTCTTGACTTCCTTACCCTGTAAAACAGAATTATCCTCCTTATAATTCTGCTGCAAATTTATGCTAGAATCCTGGGCTTTTAAAATCTGTCAGGTCTGAGTCCCCAAGTGCTTTTAGATCTTGCTTGCTGTTCTGTTATGTATTCAGATCGTTGCAAAACGTCTTTCCAAGTTCATCTGCATATTTGGATCCTCTAGTACCTAAAAGATTAGTGATTTTTCAAGCAAGAGTGAAAGGGAGACCCGTGATGAAGTCATTGCAAAGGCAATTGGTAGATTTACTTAAAATGTATTAGAAATGATAGGAGAACGAGGAGAACCAGAATTGGTCTTCGGTGGGCTTCAGCTTTAGGCATTGCTTCTGATTATCTGTAGAGTTCCTGCCTTGACCAGGGTAAGGCACCTCACATGTGACAGCACATTTTTTTCTACCAGGCTTCACTCTTTTCTGTGGCCTCCCCTCCTCCCGTCCCTTGAATCCAGAGCACACAGAAGTATTAATCAGTAAGGATCCGCTGGGAGGAGTGAGGGAAAGAAGGGGTGAGGGAATCCATCTCTGGGTTGAGAAATTTGGAAACTGGATGAGTCAAATACATGGAAAAATGAAATGGGAGATAAGGAAGTTGTGTCTGCGAGGAAGAGGGAGGTGTCACCCCCAGAAGTGCCCAGGACTTACTCCCGGCTCTGCTCAGGGATTTGAGGTGGGGTGGGGTGGGGTGGGATGCCGGGATCAAGCACAGGTTGGCTGCGTGGAAGGCAAGTGCCCTGCCTGCTCTACTATTTCTTTGGCTCACAGTGTGTAATTTAAAAAAATTTTTTTTAAAAAATATTTTTTGAAAGATCTTTTTCTCCTCTGATGATCTTGTATATTCTGATGTGTTGAAGAGAGGCAGAATATCTTTGAAAGGGGTCCAAATATACAGAAATTATGATGAAAAAAAGGAGAGGTAAATACTTCAGCTATTCTGTTTGTTTTTCTTCAGCCCTGTGCGTAGGATTCTCTAAGATCTGTGCTAAGCACCTGCTACACAGAGTCCTGCATTATGTTGTATAAATAAGTTAATTTCCTTTGTGAATTTATCATAGAATGAAGAAGGATATCATACATTACTATCACTGAAATTCTTATATAAGACAAATGAATAAAAAGTGTGTATTATCCAAGTCGAATCCATTTGTGAAGGAAAACTTTTTTTGGCTTTTTGGTTCACACCTGGTGATGCACAGGGGTTACTCTTGGCTCATGCACTCAGAAATTACTCCTGGCAGTGCTCAGGGGACCATGTGGATGCTGGGAATCAAACCTGGGTTGGCGGCATGCAAGGCAAATGCCCTACCCGCTGTGCTAGTGCTCCAGCCCCAATATCTCCTCGCTTTATGGATGTGGCCAAAGCCTCTCATCCCCCTGATAGGTAAAAGTAAATCTTTACTTGAGTAATTTATAAGTTAAAATTACATTTTAGGGCCCGGGAAATGGCTCAAAGGGTTGGAGTGCATGCCTTGCAAGAAGCCCTGGCTCCTAGGCCTGAAACTGCATGGTCCCCTGAGCATTGCTGGGAGCAAAGAGCTCTAAGCTGGAAGTAACTTTAAAAAAAAAACATGAGGTGTGGCCTCAAAATGGAGTGCACCTAAATTAAGCCTTTCGAATAGTATTAGGATGAATTTTTGAATGGAAATTATTATTATTATTTTTTGGCTTTTCAAATCACATCTGATGATATTTAGGAGCTACTCCTGGCTCTGCACTTAGAAATTACTCCTAGCAGTGCTCAGAGGACCATATGGGATGCCGGAGATCAAGCCCTGATCAGCCCCATGCAAAGCAGATGCCTTATCCACTGTACTAATGTTCTGTTCTGGCCCTGAGAAATGATTTTTTTTCTCACCAAATCCCAACACAAAGAATCTCTTTACGTGAATTCTACTAAAATAAAGGGTCTAGAATTTACAACCATTGAGAGACTCGAAACAAAAGTTAACATGCTGTAAGTTATTATATGGGCTGTGTTGGGTTCTCTCCAAAATGAATAGACAGACCCCAAGAGAATCAGGTGGTGTTTGCATAGTTCTTCCCTGGGTAGAGAACCTGAATTTAGCTTTTGAATTTTGCTGTTCAAAATACGTTTTCTTTACAGGGTTGGATTATCCCCCAAGTATTGTTCATCTTTCTTCTTCCTTGTATTATCAAAAATTTAAGAAAGAATACATGTTTCTATTTTCTTCTTATCCGTACCTTCTAGTAATCTAGCTTTAATTCTCCTCTCTCTAAAGAAATTCATTCTTGATGTTCTTTAGTAACTTCCTAACTGGGGACTAGTTCTGGCTCTGCCCTTAATCCAGTTACTCCCATGTGCTTGGTTCCTTTCTTCTGTTTTCTCCAATGTCACGTGAAAACCTTTGCTTTGGTCTCTTGGTCAACATGATTGTCTCTGCTTGCTTGTCTTCTTCATCTTCTCCAACTGTCTACTCTCTAGACACTGTTTCATTTTTTTTTCTTTTTGGGTCACACCCGGTGATGCACAGGGATTACTCCTGACTCTGCACTCAGGAATTACCCCTGGCAATGCTCAGGGGACCATATGGGACGCTGGGAATCGAACCTGGGTCGGCCGCGTGCAAGGCAAAAGCCCTACCCGCAGTGCGATTGCTCCAGCCCTAAGTGGTGGGAAGTCTCTGGACCCTAAATGAGCCCTGCAGTGCCCTGTCCTGCTGGTGGCCGGGCCCCATGTTCTCCGGGAGCTGGCCTGGTCTTGCCTGCCCCCGTGCGTGGTCAGGAGAGGCAGCATGTGACCCGACAGCCAGGTCCCCTCTGTCCCGCGCGGAGTGCCCATGTGCCCATGTTAGTCTGCCCTCGGGGCTCCAGCCGCGTGCTCGGCTGAGCGGAGCAGTGAGAGCTAGTGTGGGCCTCTCGTGGTCACGGGGCAGAGTGAGACGCTGTGGGTTTTCCTTTGAAAGCAACGACTTGGAGGAGCACTTAGAGGGGCCCGGAGCTGAGCCGGAGCCGGACCCTGAGCCCGAGGGGGAGCCAGAGCCCGTGCCGGAGCCCCACGAGGAGAAACCGGAGGCCGTCCTGGAGGAGGCCGCCCCCGAGGATGCCCAGAAGAGCCCCTCGCCGGCCCCCGCGGACCTGGGCTCTGCCGCCCAGGAGGACCTGCGGGTGGGTGGGCATGTCTGGCCCTGCTGGGGCGGGGAGGGGCTGTTCCTCCGGCTGGTCAGTTAGCCGGAAGAGACGCGCTGCTCTGAGGGGGGGTTGGGTGGTGGGACCTGCTGACCCCTCCTTCAGCTCGGGAGGGTGCTCCTCGGCCCGGCACGCGGCTGCATGTCCCAGGAGGGTCTGTCCTCCCCGCTGCCTGGCGAATGCCTGAGCGCAGCGCCCAGGGCCGGGGCGGGTAGGTCTGGGAGGTCCCAGCAGGCTCGAGGGGGGTGGGCGTCCCTGTGGCATCGCCGGCTCAGGCGGCCTCTGTTTGCAGACCTTCTCGTGGGCCTCGGTGACCAGCAAGAACCTACGTCCCAGTGGCGCCGTGCCGGTGACGGGCATCCCGCCGCACGTGGTGCGGGTGCCGGCGCCCCAGGTGCGCGGGGTCTGGGTTGGGGTCCCGCCCGGGCCGGGGGTCCCGCGCGCACCTGCTCGGGCTCACTCTACTCTCGGTCCCGCAGCCGCGCCCCGAGTCGAAGGCCGAGCCGCAGGCGCCTGCGCAGAGGCCGCAGCGGGACCAGCGGGCGCGCGAGCCGCGGCTCAACCCGCCCCCGCAGCGGGGACCCCGGCCCGGTGAGTATGGGGGTGAGTGCGGGCGGGTGGGAGGGTCTCAGCCCCGCCTGTGCCGCAGCGGGGGCGGGGTCGCGGGGGGCGCGAGGGTCTCAGCCCCGCCTGTGCCGCAGTGCGCGAGCCCACGGAGCCGGGGGAGGTGGAGCCCCGGCGGATGGTGCGGCACCCGGACAGCCACCAGCTCTTCATCGGGAACCTGCCCCACGAGGTGGACAAGTCAGAGCTCAAGGACTTCTTCCAGAGTAAGTGCCCCTGCCCGCCTCCTCCCCGCCCCGCACCCTCCTCGCGCGCTCACGGCGCCTCCCCGCCTGCCCGCAGCCTACGGCACGGTCCTGGAGCTGCGCATCAACAGCGGCGGGAAACTGCCCAACTTCGGCTTTGTGGTGTTCGATGATGCCGAGCCCGTCCAGAAGGTCCTTAGCAACCGGGTGAGCCCCTTGCCCCGCGCCGGGTGGTTGGCCCGGTGTGCCCGCTGCCCTCCCTGGCTTCTGTCTCCGTCCATCCGTCCGTCCAAGTTTGTCCTCTGCAGCCCTGCTGTGGCCACACCCAGGCAGAGCTGTCCTCGGGCCTGGGCAGAACAGTGGCCGTCTCCGGACCACCGTGGAAGCCCTAAGCTTCATGGGCTCGCCTGAGTCACTGGTCAGCAGGCGAAGGCCCAGTGGCCAGTCCCCTTCCTGCATGAAAGGAAGCGGCCCTCACGGTGTCAGAGAAGGGCAGGGCAGCCCCCCCCTTGGCCCTGGGTGTCTTGAGGGGACAGAGCCCCCAGGGCTAGCCCGGGGCATACGCCTGCACTGAGCACTCGGGCCCGAGCCCCTCCCCGGGCTCCCCACTCGTCCCCACGCTGGGCCTCAGCTCTTGGTCCTTTCCTGCTGCTGGGGGCTGGTGCCTAGGAGACTGAGAGGCCCAGATTTGTGTGCACGCGTGTGCGTGCAAGACCTTTGCCATTTCGGGGAAAGGAGCACTCAGGCCTGAGTCTGGGGATATCTGAGCCCTCCTGGCGATGCACTGTGGAACCAGCTTACGGCGCTTAGGGGCTGGCGCGATTTCCTGTGGGGTTACTCCTGGCAGTGCCTGGCTTCCTCCTGCCTCTGTGCAGGTTCCTGTGGGTGCCAGCTGCCGACTGCAGCCCCGAGCACATGTGGGGTCAGGAGCAGCCGTCGGGGGATGTCTGCTTGCGCCCAGCGCTGCTGTCAGGCAGGGCCGCGCCCGGCTGCTCCCCACCCCACCCCTTCTGCGGGGGTGCCTGCGCCCAGTCTCACCCGCCTCCCCCCCACCCCCTCCAACTGTGGGTGGCCTCCTGGTCCCGGCTCCCCTGTACCTGCTGTGTGTGGGCAGACCTGTGCGGTGGGCACCACCCAAGCCGGGCTCGTGTCCCTGGGCCCAGGCCTGTTTGCTGTCCCCGCGCTGGTCAGTGCATGCGGGCACGGAGGCCGGCCGCGCGGGACAAGTCTGTGGCGGGCAGTGCTGCCTGCCCCGGTGACGCCCCTCCCCTCTTCCCTCTCGCAGCCCATCATGTTCCGCGGGGAGGTGCGCCTGAACGTGGAGGAGAAGAAGACGCGGGCGGCCCGCGAGGGCGACCGGCGTGACAACCGCCTGCGTGGCCCCGGGGGCCCCCGTGGGGGGCTGGGTGCCGGCCTGCGCGGGCCGCCGCGGGGGGGCCTGGTGCCCAAGCCCGGCTTCGGGGTAGGCCGGGGCCTGGCCCCCCGGCAGTGAGTGGCATGGCCGCCAGCCAGCTGGCCGCTGGCCCGTGGCCCCCCCGCGCTGCCGGCCCACCGCCCCGAGTCCTCACTTCAATCTCATGGAACGTGTTTTAGGAAAAACGGACTTTTCGGAAGAGAACAAGAGCGAGTCTCCGCTTCGTGCTGCGCGCGTCCCCACGACTCCGGGCGCCTCATCGTCATGCGTTGGAATATTTCTTCTCATTTTCTGCATTTTAAGAGCCTGTGAGGAAGGCAGGATTTGGTCAGCGTTTTTGAAGGCAGGAATACCCCGATTTGTTTCTTCTTTGCAAGCCGTGGCCGTCTGCGGGGGTGGAGACGCCACCCGGGCCAGCGTCCGGTGCTTTCTGCGGGTGGCGGAGCGCTGGACGGGGCGTCCCGCTTTTCCGCTCCTGACCACAGGACACTGGACCCGTCCGCCAAGGAGGGAGGGCCCAGCCGTCGGACTGCCCACGTGTGTGGAGAGCGAGGGATGTGCTTTCTCTGAACGCTTAGGGTCCTGTTGGTAGTTTTTCCATGTTTAGTTTGTATTTGTAAAAAAACAAAAACAAAACAAAAAAAAAGACAACCCTCATCCAAATAACACAAACCCAGAGCAAAACTGTTGTGCCTTCTATTTATCTGGTTCCAGCCCTGGCAGTCGTTGAAAATAAAAAGTACCTAGATTTGTTGGCGGTTCGGTGTGTGTTGGGAGTGCCCCCGGCTCCTCCTGCCCATTTGCCTCTGGGGGCAGTCGTGCCGTGCCCGCGTGACACCCGCGTCCGCCCAGCAGGGCTGCATGTGTGAGTCTGCTAGATTTTTGCCCGTGAATCATCACCGTGTGGTGG